>ML798904.1:69452-87125 GCA_009831015.1 Picea engelmannii | reverse complement strand
GAAAACTTTCTTTGTAGTTCTTTTGCCTTTATATGTGTGTTTTCCTTTTGAGTAACCTTCATCATTTCTCTTTTTCTTATGAGGACATTTGTTAGAAAAATGACCAATACCATCACAATTAAAACAAATTAAAGGGAGCTTACTTCTATACTTACCATTTGTTCCCTTGTTCAATCTTTTGATGAAGTTGGCCACTTCTTCATCATCTTCCAAGGCGTCACTGCTGCTGCTATATTCTTCTTGTTCCTTTTTCTTTTGCTTTGATCTTTTGGATGCCTTGAAGGCTGCTTCTTTTACATCTGGATTTTCCTGCTCAGTTCTCATTTCATATGCTGTGAAGATTCCATGCAGTTCGTCCATGCTTATTGAGTCCAGATCCGATCTTTCTTCTAGTGCTGATATCTTAGGGTTGAATCTCATAGGAAGAGATCTTAGTATCTTTTGAAAAATTATAGATTCTTCAATTTCTTCTCCCAATCCTATGATTGCATTCACTGTTTCATCGACTCGTAAGAAGTAGGCTGCGATATCTTCATCTTCCTTCCTTTTTAGTTGTTCGAACTGACTTCTGTAAGTCTGAAGCTTTGCTGCTTTGACTTTTGTATCTCCTTCATAAATATTTTGAAGTTTGTCCCAAATCTCTTTAGCGGATTTATAGTGTGCAACTTTGGTGAATACCGTATCACTGAGACCATTCAAAAGTGCATTTGTGGCTTTGGAATTATTCTCACCGAGTTTTACTACTTTGTCATTTTTTGGTGGAACTGCGGGTGCTGTGTATCCATCTACAATTGATTGCCAAACTTGAAATCCTTGTGCCTGTATATATGTTCTCATCCTTATGCTCTAAAAAACATACTTCTTTCCATCAAACTGTGGTATTCCATTTTTATATGAGTTGGTGTTGAAGGAAAATCTCCCTGCGGACAGGTAGATTTCCTCTTGAGAGCTAGACTCTTAACTCTTAAGACAAAAGACACTTATCATGGACACTGACTTCCTTTTAGGTCTACACAAACTAATGCATGAAGAGGAAGGAGGAAAGACATACCTTTTACCAGTGTTTGTCCCTGCACGCTCCGAGTTGAGCTCCAATCTTTCGCTCCTCGATAAGCCCTGTAGACAAACAATAGTACAACCACTTCCTACTATACTGATATTAGCTCGAAATAGACCTATCTATTAGAGACAAGTTCATGTGAGATTAATCACAAACTAGAAAGAAACAGGCCAAGCGTGTTATATTAATGAGAACAATAACGAAAGAAACTTACAACCGTAGATGCGAATGTAGCAGCTTCGTCAAATCCTCATTATCTAACACTTGCTCAAAAGATCCACGATCAGGATGACAACAATTTCACTGATTACTCTCCTCCAGTTTACTGTGTGTTTCCTATGAGATCATAAGTTTCATGCTTCTCATCCCTTCTCCAAATATCACTTATGAGATCATAAGTTTGGTATCATTCTCCATCCATATCCCCCTTTCACCATGAAAAAGCTTGCTTATATAGCCTTGGAGAGGCTCAACCACTTGAGATATCATTGGGGTGAGTTGATGATTTTCCTCCTTGAGTTAGGGATCTTCCCGAAGATCATGGCTGGACTAGGGGTTCGAATCCAACTGCCTTCCAAGAATGAAAAGATCTTTCCCCCATTCTCCTCAACAAACCAACTGCTGCCCATAATAGGCAGCGCTCCCTCAAAAGGGCCATTAGAGCGTTACAACGCTCCCTAGTAGGCTTTAGGGGGGTGCCATCACTCCTGAGAGTAGGAGCGCTCCTTCAAAAGGGTTGATACAATGTTATAACGCTCCCAGATAGACTATAGGGGAGCGCCAACACTCCTGAGAGAGGTATAGGGGAGCGCTCTCCTCCAAAAACTCAGTTTTTTGGGTTCTTTCAGATGGCAAGAGGTTCATAAGCCCAGTTAACCATTCATCCTCTTCCAAATTGAGTGTTTGATGTGTGTCAAGTGTCCTTCTCATGTCGTTATAGGCACGACATAGGCATCATGGCAGTATGCTTTCCTTGACACTTGCGACACTTGTGAGAAAAATGCAACACTTGCGACACTTGTAATGACGACACTTGCGACACTATTGAAGTGAGTAATTTTGATGTGTAACCGTTGATACTCTCCATGATCTACCTTTCAGTGGTTAAACTGATTTCTGAAGGAACCTGCTCTGATACCAATTATTGGATTACTGAGAGGGGGGGTGAATCAATAATAGAGCAATTTAATCCTTTTTAACCATATAATCCAAGTGTTATATCAATGAAGCATTATCATCCAATAACTGCAGAGTAAACAAGCAATGAATAAATGAACAAACGAACACATACACAATACACCAGTGTTTTATGTGGAAACCCAAATTGGGAGAAAACCACATAATGCTTTTTCTTATATGTCTTGAAGAATTACATTCATTGGAAGCACCAACTTCCTTTGTTTTCCAGTTGCAACTGGAAGGAGGCTCCAACCCCCTAGTTTCTCAGGCTACAAGTTGAGGGAAGCCCCAACTCCCCAATTCTCTGGCTACAACTAGAAGGAGGCTACAACCCCCTATGTTCTCCGACTACAACCGAAAGGTGGCTACAACCACCTGTCCTTGCCCCATCCAACCGCCCTGAAGTAGAAGTAGAATGATGGAACCACTTTCAACCTGTCACTATGAGATATACCACTATAAACCTGTACCAATAAATCTGAACCATGCATCAACCTGTACCATAAACAAGTGCATCAACCATGCACCAACCTATACCAAATAACTTGTAATCAACCTATACCATAAACAAGTGCATACAACCATATACCAATCATGTGTCAACTACTCATCAACTATGACTCATCAATATATACCAACATCATCAACTATACACCTCATGTATGTGCCAACTCATCAACTACTTGTCTCAACCATGTACTCAACATGCACCTCAACCAAAATCCCTAATCAATTTCATCATACAAATATGATTTGTAGCTCTATAATAGACCTGGTGTATATGATCACATTCCTGCAAACCTTCCTTAACTTCAACAACAAGAGATTAACATTTTCATCAAATTTTTCTTTATTCTCACATGCCTAGTTTTGGATTAGTCAACAACCCTAACTTGAAGTAATCCTAACTTTGTACCTGTAATGTATAAATATCTGAAACTGATATACAATTCTCTTCAGTGTGTTTTATACGATTCCTCCAGGTTTCACTACTTGGAACCTCTCAGAAAAAGAGTTATAGCAAAAATGACATACCTTGCTGAATTCTGGCTTATTCTAGAGAGCGACCTTGTAGAGTGTGCCCCGCACGGAATATTTGTTGAATCGATATGAAAATTTTACACAACATACTAAAGATTGTACCCTAACCAACACATTTGGTTTCACTGAATTTGGATCTGTTATGAATAAGTTATGATGTTTTTACCCGAAACACCTATTTTTGACTAGTTTCAGGACTAGCCACAAACCCTATTTTCCACGGAGTGTAACTCCAAAAATACAATGACCCACAAGCTGAATTTTGAACTATATATACTTGGATATGTTTTCTCAATGGCATAGAAATTTATCAGTCTGAATCATTATAGAAAAAGAGTTATAGCGAAAATGGTGAGATGACCTGTAAATAACATACCTTAGAAAGCACCATCAAAAGAATTTATCCTTCCTTGCATTGCGGCCTTATTTTCTTCACCTTCCCTCAGAATTTTGGATTATATATCCTTGGTTACCTCAGACACCTATATATATTCAATATGCTCAAGTGTGATTAAAATGAGAGAGCCTTGCCTCTTATTTATACTCTCCAAGTAGCTTCTTTAAAAACATCTTCTAGGTCACTTGGCCCCACTTTCCTTATTTTAGGGTTAACCCACTTCTAATTTCTCCATTAAATTTATTATTGAAATAATTTATTTTGTATTCACTTTGAATTATAATACACTCATTAATTCACTTTATTATTTACCTTTTAAAATCTCTTAAACCACTTTGACAACTTTGACCTTTTGGGACTTCTAGATGACATATGAAGGTCCTCCAACTTCGTAAGGCCATAACTCTCAAACCGTCAGGAGTTATGTGACGTTCCACATATCACCATAAATGGAATGACATGTACTATCCATATAGAATAGTATTATATGAAAATATATCATAACTCATACTGTTATCCATCAAACAAACTTGGGTCCATTACCCAAACCCGGGGTCTCCAACTTCTCATGGCCATAACTCTCTAACCGTGAGGAGTTATGTGACGTTCCACATACCATCAGAAATGGAATGATAAGAAATATCCATCTAGGATAGTTTACCTGGAAAATTCCATCTCCTTCATCTCATTATTCCACAATTAAGCATGGATTCTCTTACTCCGCAAAGCATCTTCCCGTGAGGGCTTTCACCATAAGGGGGCCACTTTGGAGTTCATCCATATTTACTTATTATAAAAAATGACAAGACAATAATGAGTCATATTTACATCAAACAATCTTGGGTCCATTACTCAAACCTTTGTGCTGTGGGGCTTTCTTCAAGGGTTGACATCAATGACAACCAACGTTAATCAACAAAGGGAAGTGACGAAATGAAGACTGCTGATGTTGAAATATTTATGTCTGTGTTGTGATCATTATGAATTTGATTATATGGGTTAGTGTTTATAGAGGTTAATGGTTAGGGGTTATGAGTTGTATGGGTTAGAGGCAATAGAGATTGTAAATAAGGGTTACAAAGATTAAGGGATGTGATTTACTGAAATTAGGGGTTATAGTTGGGAATAGGTGATATGGGATATAAGGTATAAAGGTTATAAAAGTTTTAAGGTGTGGTTTTTAGAGGTTATTAGGGAATATATATGGGTTATGTGTTAAGGTTATAAATTTTAGGTGTTAGTATTTATGAAGGATAACATGAATATTAGCGGTTATGGTTAGGGATTATAGGCATTATGGGTGGTGAGCATTATAAGGTTTATTTTTTAGGAGTTATAGGGGTTAAGGATTGTAGGTTTTATGGGTGACAAGTTACATGTGTCAAAACTATGTGAGTTATATATGTTATAAGAAGTAAGGGTTTGTTAGTTAACATTTGAAATAGTTAGGTGTTAGGGATTATAATGGTTAAATATGTTTAAGGGTTGCATTGGTTAGGTTTTATGGTTTAAATTTATTATATAAACTAGGGGATATAAGATTAATGATCATAAGTTTGAGGGATTATGTCGGGTGATAAGTCATAGGTTTGATGGTGATAAGTGTTATAGCTGGGTTAATGATTATACATGTTAGGGCTTATTGGTAGGTTCCATAATTGAGTTTTAATTTAAGGTGTTATATAATATATAGGTATAAGTTATATATATGGAACCTACAAATAAGCCATATATATATATATATAACACAAGAAAACTTGACATATACATATACATACACATACACATACACATAACACAAGAAAACTTAACTGACAACCTATTAATCTTCATACACACTTCGACTGAGATCCAAATCTGAATGGTGACCATGTCAAGGAATAGCCTCTTGCTTTAATCCTGTAATCATTTAATGAAAGAATTATGAATACGATTATGATTAAGCTTAGACCATTCACAATATTCAATAACCAAACTACACAGTCAATCAGGACAAGAAGTATGAAACTGCTAATAACAGAGTAATATAATATAGCGTTGTAGCAGAACATAAACATATAAACAAGAATTCTGAAAGAGAAATCAACCTGTAGAAAGAAAACCTATAATTATAGTACAACAATACCTAGCTAAGGAGGGGGCCCTACCTCCTTAAGCGAGGTACTAATTAAAACCTTTAATCACACACTAATATTTAGATGATCATTTGCATGAAAAATATAGCACGAGAATCATAATAGCAACTTTATTACTTATGAGAAACATAGTTCAAAATTACAATATTTGATGCCCCATTTCCATATCAAGCTGGGCCTTTATACATTTTACATCATGCTTTCTTTAGCAAGAAAGCATTGAAGACAACAATGAGGATATGTGATCCTTAGGATGTTCTCTAATTCGTTCAAGAACTTGACTAATATAGACACAATGGTGTCCTTCGTGACCCAACATCTTCCTTGACTAGCATAATATTGTTGGAGTGGTTGTTCGTTCCTTGGATCGTCTATTTCCAACTGTCTGGTTGTTGTTTCCTCTTTTTTTTGTTTGCTTGTGTTTCTTGGGATGATGGGTTGGTGACGAATTTCTGTAGTATGGTTGTCACAACTGACAAGATTTAGACAAAATCGTTGGTGTCATGTTGCAACAGTGGCAATTAAAGATCATGATTGTTATGTTGTAGCCAGTGGGAGTCATGTTGTAGCATCAATGTTGCAATTGAGTTGCAACAATGTCAAGTCATGTTGCAACAACTAGGGATTTTCTTGCAACAATGGAAGATCATGTTGCAACAACTAGGAATTGTGTTGCAACAAAGTAAGATCGTGTTGCAACAACTAGGAATTGTGTCACAACAATGTAAGATCGTGTTGCAACAACTAGGAACTATGTTGCAACAACTTTCTTGCTATTCATGTGAAATATGTTCTATAACAATATCTCAACACATTCATTAGTAAGCATAAAAAGGTCAACTTTACCCCTATTTGCACTAGCAAAATCATCTAAAATGACATGATTTGTGGTGACCGAACTTGGGGAAAAAATATGTTGTTATACTCAAGATCTAGCCAGGATAATGGAAAAAGGTAGTGCATTAAAGTAATATAAGGGTGTGAAAAAAGGTGGTATTTCAGATGTATTACATCTCCCCCTAACCAAAAGTGTTTCATGTCCTCATGCAACTACTCTAATCATTCTGAATATGAAAGGGAAGCGGTGGAATGAAGACTGTTGATGCTGAAATATTTAAGTCCATCCTCATACATCGAGTAATATGCTCCATTTCCTCCAATGTCATGCCAATAACGTTTCTCCTCCATCTGTCCCAACTGATAGTCTTGTTGATACTCAGGGTAAGGAAGACAAATCATTGAGTACCATAATCTCAAACCTATCCAATAATTTCCATATGCCTTTATGCACTAGACATATCAACGTACTCATTTCAAAGCCACTTTGAAATTATGGAATTTGAAGGCATCCTTTTTCCTTATCTCTATTGTTGCTTGTTCCCATCTTTGTCTGTTTCCCTGCAGAGCATCTCCCATCGAAAATTTGATGCATTCTACACAATCATAGATGGATTCTTCTATGTTATTGGCCATGAAGGTTGCATGTTGTTGAGAGTTAACACATGTGTAATGTGAGATGAGAACGATCTTGGGATTATGGAACTCTCCTCTTACCCATAGGTTGCAACCTTCATGATTCTTTTGAGCAATGAACAAATCACTCTTCCACTGGGCCTAATTTCTCACAAATGATGTGAATGCCCGTAATTGGATGTCTCCAAAAAAAGGAGTTGGATTCCATTCTGGCTCAAAATCCAGGAGGATGTTATGCTGGTAAATTTCACACAACAAGTTTTTATCTTCTTTTTTGCTCTCGTAATATACCTGGAAGAAGGTGTTTGGAGAGGTCACCTTATAGGGTTTGCACATTTCCACTACTCTAAACTAGAACAAAAAGTATCTCTCATTTAGGAATATTGAATAAACTGAAGAGGGTGCTCTTCAAGTGAGGATGGATCCCAAGAGGGAGCTCATTTTCCCTTTCTCTTCCTCCAGGAGTCTCACTTGGACTTGTAGCTCATATGCCTTCTTACTTTCTTTCTTCCATTGTCCCCATTTACAATGATGAATTCCTAATTGCTCGTCACATCTCTGCCTAAGGTTGTAGATGACATGTCTACATTATTCCAGGGGTACTGTCCCTTTTTCAAAAGTATCTTCCAGGATTTCCATTCAGCCAACTGGGCTCTTAGCAAGAAGTCACCCTTAATGTATGTTTGAACTCCAACATCTTCCACAAGAATTGATGTCTGGGTTTCTTTATTGACCTGCTCAGGAGGCATTACCTCTTTTATCTATTCTCCATGGTTCTCAGTCAAAGATACCTCAGTTTGAGTTTCAACGTTCACTTGCTCACGAGGCAAGACCTCATCTGTTTGGTTTTCTTGGTCCTCTGTCAGGGTTGGTTCAGTCCGAGTTCCAACATCCACTCATTCGAGCAATGCCACTATTCTCCCAATATCCCTTGTTTTTCTGACTGATGCACTAAGTTATTCTCCAAGATTCACACAAACCTAGTGGCTGAGTCCAACCAATTGGGCAAGACGATCGAGGCCCGACTGGTCCTTTTGTAGTTCGACCCTTAATGTTCTCACTTCCTTTTTCAATCTTTGATTAATTTTACTTAAATTGAGGTTTTGTTGTGTAAGGAAAAAATATAACGGCATAAAGATGTTACCTTTAATACATTATTGCCTCTTATGCTTGAGAGTCCTCCTTTTAGGTGCTACAATATGCCCTTCTTTTACATTCTTATCCTCTCCTGGTGTTGTAGTGGAATCCTCATGCTATCCTTGTGTTGCAGTAGATTCTGTTTTTTTTCCTGTTGGTTAATGTGTTTTAGCAGGGGCTTTGTTCTCACAAGGTTCTTCTCAAATTGGTTCTATTCCCCCTGCTAGTGCTTGTGTTTCAACAGGGGATTCTTCCCCCGCTAGTTCTTGTTTGTCAACAGGGATGTTTATTTCCTTCATCGATTCTTCTTCTCTTATTGGTTCTTGTGTGTCAGCAGGGATGTTCATTTTATACAAGGAGTGTGTCCTCCTCTTCCTTGGAATGTGAACCTCATGTATCATTTTGACTCTTCTCTTCCGTGTGGATCGAGCCTTCCTCTTGAGGAGTGTGTTACCTTTGATCTCAATTTTGCGGTCAAGGGAGGATTCCTGGTCTTTTTCCTCCCCCTCTAAAGGTTGTCCTCGGCATGTTCTATGTGTTGCAACTTCTCTCATTTCTTCCTCTAGTGTTGCGAGTTTCTTTGTAACTGGAGGAGGGAGACCCACAAAATCTTCCCATGCACAGTTTTCTCGCTCTAATTTGTGGCCTGTTAGGAGTTTAATGAGATCGTGATGATAGATGAAATAGTGTGGCCGCTTAGCCCTCTGTTGCTCTGAAAATACCACACGAGTTCTAATACCAACTTGATCGAAAATATCAAACAAACTTTGATATTGATTCATCCCAAAGAATCCTTAGATGCCAATTAGTTCATATCAAGATACGAAACATTCAACCAGATTCGAGAGTATAAATGAAGATCGATTGACTATTTGCAAAATATCATATGTATGTCTTACTTATTCATAAACTCATAAACTGATTAATATCTTGAAATGTAAATAAGATGTCAAAATAGAAAATAAAAGAACTCAAATTACATATAAATGGCATACATCACTTCATCTTCAAAGTTCCTTTAAATAACATGATTGTTCTTCATCACCTCAAAATTCCAAATTACATTACAATATAGGCTTACAAAAACACAATTTTAAAGATGCTCTGAAAATATGTTGCTCAAATTCATAAACAGAGTTCACTGTTGGATTTTTGGCGAAAAATTGTGCAAAAATGATATAAAATACTCAAAATCCCATCAAGGTGACCCCCGACACGCTTTCGGATGTTACCTCATATGCCATGTACCTTCGGCATGCATTACGAGGCAAAAACCTGCATTCAAATTGTGTATCGGGATGTGTATCTGCATTGGAATGTGTCCATAACCTTTGAGTGCGTGCCCATTAAATAGGGTGGCCTCCAAAACCTCCTCCACATTTGGCTGCAACTTATTTACTAATTTTAGGCAGATCTCCGTTAAATGTGGAGGCATGAGTGAGTTGGTTAAAACCCTATGCTATTATAGCAGAGGTCGGGGTTTGATTCCCCTTCCATATGCATATTCGTTTGGTTAGTTTAATATGGTTACAAAACCATATTATATATGGCATATGGTTATTAATCCATTGACACATGGTTTATATATGTTACATAAATTATATATATATATATATATATATATATATATATATATATATGGTAAAAAAATTCCATGCGATAATATTTGTTAAGCCCTTTGCAGATAGAATAGTGGTTGCATGATATAAAAATTGAACCAGGGGATATGTCTAGGGTCGTATGGTGTAATGTATGACTAGATGCTAGCCCTCGACCCCTTCCCCCCCATACAAATATTAACTTAACCTTAAATAAAATCATTACCACTCCTATGTTAAGAATTATAGATTGGTGCATTGGTAATGCAATTTTGTTAAGGCGTGGAGTTATGGAGGTCATGGGTTCGAACCCTGTTGAATCCAAAATTTTATTCAACCTTAACCATTGCTGGCCAATGAGGGGATGCCACATGGAAACCTCTTATTGGCTCTTCAATGCCACATGTCAAACGATGATTGAACCACTTGGATGCCAACTCATCCTACCAACTCATCACATGCCATGTCATTTCCGACGTCATCCTATACTACATCAACATGCCATGTGTCACCCTCTAGTGGTGCCACATGGCACCCCCATTTTGCCCGGTTGGACCAAACTTTGACTGCTCATAAATTTTGCATACAAACTCCATTTGACGTGCCATTTGCGTTGTTGGAAAGCTAACGACGAGCTCTATGCATCGACATCATTTTCTTGATAATTTGAGACAGTCAAATTTTAATATTTTCTGGACCCCCTAAGACCTCTATGAGCGTTCTGGATCCTCCTGGACCTCTATGAGTGGTATTTAGATCCTCCTGGATCACACCTCCCCAATGAAGAACTTTTGGACCTCCAAAAATATAGATATTCAATAACTTAGTGATGATAATTCACTCTTCCATCTTGCTGATTCTTTTGGAAATAAGTCTTCATCTTGGGTCTTCGATCTTAGGTACTAGATCATTGTACTTCTGTCTGCTTCTCTGGAATATAGCTCTGAGTCTGGCCTTTGGCACTGTAGCTAATATGATATATATAGCTATGGTTTTGGCTCATAAATTTCCAAACTACAAAAGTCCCGTTCACCGAATCTCTGCAATACCTGTATCTGTATTTCAACATCCACTCCCATCTCCTTCTCTTGAAGATAGTCTATCTTGACCAATATGAAACCAAGTCAAATATTGATCTATTCCTTGCCCATTTGGACTCTCTATTCTACTTGATGTATTTGTAGAAGTCCTTCAATGAATACTCCGTCCGTTGTCGCTTTTTCCTTGAAAAACAATTATTCTTGTATTGTCATCATATGTACTTGATTTCTTATGTTCAAGGCATACATCCATACAAACATGCCATAATATTTAAAAGATTCTTATAACATGCACCTTTTTATGCCTCTTAAAAGAGGATTATTCAAAAATCAAGTGAGAATTCTTCTGCCTTGCTTGTCCATTATCATCCATCCATCCTGCTTGGATAACGAGCACCTGACTCATCACAACCATAATGAAGACTGAAAACATATTGTTGATCAAGTTAACCATTCCTCTGAATTTACAAACCCACCATCCATTGTTGCAGTAGCCAACCATATTCCACTGATTAGTAATAAACTGAATAACAAAACTGAATATATAGATGCGAAAGAGAATTAACCATCAACATATCCACCCTTCTTAACATGAACAACATCAACCAAAATACCCATTGTGCTTTCAACCGTAGGTTGTATATCTAGATCCTAGATACTAGAATTAGCTAGCATGTGCCCTGTAGTGACAACTGTCAAATTTGTCTTCATTTGACGAGCTCTCACAATGAACTCAATCCCATCCTTGAAGATATGATACTTGTTTTTTTCCCAATAGAAAATGGCCTTCCTGTCATACAAGTATGGACTTCCCAAAACCATCCAACAAATGTCAAGTGGAACTACATCTAACTCTACCTCATCCATGAAACTGGATGTGATTGTGAACCGTAACTTGCATTTTTTAGTTACCTATACTTGAGCATTATCACAAATCCAACCCAAGGATACAGTCTCAGATGAGGCCTAGTTTCCAATCCCAAACTTTGACCAACTTGCTTTGAGATAAGATTCACTCATGATCCACTATAAAAAAGTGTATCAATCTTAGCGTGCTTTGAGATAACTTGTAAATGAATCAAATATTTTCTTTGCCTTCCATCAAGGATTACTTTAGATTTTATAGAAGAAGTACATGAACTAAAACTTGCAACATAAAATTTACCTTTGATGCCCATAGCTGTAACCTTGGTTTCATCCTCAGAATATGATCCAAGATATTGAACTATGGTTGTGTTCTTCTTTTTACCCTTTCTAGGCTGAGCCCACTTTGACTTCAATTCTGGATGCAACTTCCAACACTTTGCCTCCTCATGTCCTTTCTTCTTGCAATAAGAACATGTATGTTGCTTCTTTTCTTTACCCTTCAACTGTTTCTTAAAGTTATGTGAATTCCTTTTGCCTTTACGACCAATTCTCTTGGCCTTCTTTCGATCCTCATACATTTCTTCCACCATGGCCTTCATTGCCATGAACATAGAAAATAATGCCTCTTCAGTACCGAAAGGATTTGGATTAGAAGAATCCCTCTCCTTTGTTGAATCTATTTCTTGGTTTTGAAATGCATGCCTTGAACCAATCTCAGGAATGTACTCTTCAAATTATCCTTTACTGAGCCCGATTTTAAACCTCGTAGGCATTCACTTGCAAATAAACGTCAAAACCAGTTTCGATACCACATGATTTGAAAATACCACACGAGTTCTGATACCAAATTAATCCAAAATATCAAACAAACTCCGATATTAATTCATCCCAAAGAATCCTTAGATTCCAATTAGTTCATTTGCAGATACTAAACATCCGATCAGATCCAAGAATATAAATGAAGATCGCTTGACTATTTGCAAAATATCATGTGGATGTCTTACTTATCCATAAACTCATAAACCGATGAATAACTTGAAATGTAAATGAGATTTCACAACATAAAATAAAAGACCTCAAATTATATGTAAATGGCATATATCACTGCATCTTCAAACTCCCTTTAAATAACATGATTGTTCTTCATCATCTCAAAATTCCAAATTACATTACAATATAGGTTTACAAAAACACAATTTTAATGATGGTCCAAAAATATGTTGCTCAAATGAAGAAACAGAGTGCACCGTTGGATTCCTGGCAAAAAATTGTGCAAAATTGATATAAAATACTCGAAATTTAGTGAAGGTGACCACTGACACGCTTTACGATGTTACCTCACATGCCATGTACCTTCGGCATGCATTACGAGGCAAAAAACTGCATTAAAAGTGTGTGTCAGGATGTGTACCTACATTGGAATTTGTGCAAAATTCCCTTGGAATGTGTCCATAACCTTCGGGTGCGTTTCAAAATCTCCTCCACATTTGGCTACAACTTATTTACTAATTTTAGGCGGATCTTTGTTAAATGTGGTTGAGTGGGTGAGTTGGTTAAAACCCTCCGCTATTTTAGTAGAGGTTGGGGTTTGATTACCCATCCATAATCATATTCGTTTTGGTTAGTTTTAATATGCTTACAAAACCATATTATATATGGCATATGGTTATTAATGGTTTATATATGTTATATATATATATTAACAAAACTCCATGCAGTAATATTTGTTAAGATATTTGCGGATAGAATCGTGGTCGCATGATATAACACTTGAACCATGGGCTATGGATAGGGTCGTATGGTGTAATGTATGACTAGGGGTTGGGGCTAGCCCTCGACACCTTTCCCTCCCCATACGAATCTTAAATTAACCTTAAATAAAATCATTACCACTCCTATGTTAAGACTTATAGTGTGGTGCATTGGTAATGTGGTTTTGTTAAGGCATGGAGCTATGGAGGTCATGGGGTCGAACCCTGTTGACTCCAAAATTTTATACAACCTTAACCATTACTGGCCAATGAGGGGTTGCCACGTGACAACTTCTCATTGGCTCTTCAATGCCACGTGTCAAACGATGATTGAACCACTTGGATGACAACTCAGCTTGCCAAATCATCATGTGTCATGTCATTGCTGATGTCATCCGATGCCACGTGTCACCCTCTGGTGGTGCCACATGGAACCCCCATTTTGCTTGGTTTGACCAAACTTTGACTGCTCATAACTTTTGCATATGAACTCCGTTTGACGTTCCATTTGTGCCGTTGGAAAGCTAACAACGAGCTCTATGCATTGATTCCATTTTCTTGATCATTTGAGATGGTCTAATTTTAAGCTTTTATGGACCCCCTAGGACCTCTGTGAGCATTCCATATCCTCCTAGACCTCTATGAGCATTCCTTATATCCTTATGGATCATCTATACATGTTGAGCCATTTGTTGTAAAACTTTCCAAAGGAAAAAATGAATGTTAAATAAAATTTTTCAACAACTTCAGATGATACCAAAAGATGTTTCCATAACACCCCTTGCACGTGAGATATTTTTGGATATGGTTTGCACACTTTTCCCAAAGTGGTTCCAAGGAGTTTCTGGCAAACCCATTTCCTTTCTTTGTCAATTCTTCTCCATCTTGCAGGAATTCTTCCTTCATGATGAGTAATGCTAATTTTGGGGAAAACCATCATTATCCATCCTATAACAACCCTGTTACTGTTGCGATTTCCCTTTAATCCACTGTAATTGACAACCCTCAGACCTGAGCGCTGTCATCCTGCAGACTGAGTGTGAATTCTAAAGCAACGTCTTCATCGAATCCATGTAATCTTTCGATGTATATTGTCCATCCTACAGTCTAGAAAATACTCCGTACTTTTTCATCAATTCGAAGCAATCTCGCATCTAGCTCGTGGAGAATAATAGAGCCACCCATAGTTTTCTAGTAGAAATTTTCTATCAGAGTTCATGAATTCGACTCGTAGGCTGTAGAAGTATAGTTGCAACATTCTGGTGGGGGAAATAACTAAAGGTCCGACTTCACCATCTTTTGGAAATGGCAAGTCAACGAAGGCAGGAAAAGTTCGAGGTAGAATTATTGTGGCTTATCATTGAGTGGGCATGGTGGTGGTGAGGTGGCAGGGTTGTATGATTTCCTATCATGGGATCGATGGTCGGACAAGTAGACCGCATGCGTTTTAAATGTCATTAATTAGTGTGTAAAGATGATAATTAATATTCGTGGGAAATTCTTTATGGCTCATGGATGGGTGGTTAGATCGGTCAACTCAACTGAATGTGAATTAAACATTGTGCAACATGTAAAACATTGGAGCATACCTTTTCATTGCTTACCTCATGTATCGTATATCTCGTTCACATGGGATGGCATACTGTCACAAGGCGATGCCGTGTCCTTGCTTGTTGTGCTGACAGATCATGCCGTGTCCTTGGTGGATGCACTTATGATCATCCATCTTAGTGTTGTGTTCTTCGTAAAGAGTACTGACACATTACCAAGTGCCACTATGTAGGAAGATGTTGCAACATCGTAAGTGTATGGGATGTTGCAGTAGTTGGTCCCTTTCTTAAATATTCTCTGGGTGTCGCAACATCGCGATGTGTTTCAACAACTGGATTTATGCATCAATTATGATTGTGTTGCAACATCACGATGTGTTGCAACAACTGTATTTCTACATCAGTTATGATCGTGTTGTAGCAATTGGAGTTCTGTGTTAGTTATGATTGTGTTGCAACAACTGGATATCTGTGTCAGTTATGATTGTGTTGCAACATTATGATGTGTTGCAACAACTATATTTATGCATCACTTACTACTGTGTTGCAACAAATGGATTTCTGTGTCAGTTATGATCGTGTTGCAAAATCGCTATGTGTTGTAGAAACTAAATTTCTACATCAGTTATGATCATGTTGCAAAAACTAGATTTCTGCGTTAGTTATGATTGTGTTTCATCAACTGAATTTTTGTGTCAGTTATGATCATGTTGCAACATCGTGATGTGTTGCAACAACTAGATTTCTAGATCAATTATGATCGTGTTGTAGCAACTAAATTTTTGTGTAAGTTATGATCGTGTTGCAAAAACTTGATTTTTGTGTCAGTTATGATCGTGTTGTAGCAATTAGATTTGTTTGTTAGTTGTGATCATGTTGCAAAATCGTGATGTGTTGCATCAATTGGATTTATGTGTCAGTTATGATCATGTTGCAACAACTAGGTTTCTGCATCAATTATGATCATGTTGCAACATCCTGATGTGTTGTAGCAGCTGGCTTTCTATGTTAGTTATGATTATGTTGCAACAACTGGATTTCTGCTTCAACTATGATCGTGTTGCAACAACTGGATTTATAAAATAACATGTGGTGACTTCTCCTTAAAAGTTACAAAATGTAATAGTTTTTTTTCTATGTGCTTACAAGTTCGAAAGTTTCTCTTCTTTATATATATTATATATAATATATAAAACCACAAGAAAAATTAACCGACAAGCTATTACCTTCATACCTCCTGCACATGAGATACCATTTGATGTGAAGAGTACCAAGGGAAATTATACCATATGACGCTAATAACAACATGTGGTAACTTCTTAAAAGTTACAAAATGCAATAGTTGTTTTTCTATGTGCTTACAAGTTCAAAAGTTTCTCTTCTTTCTATATATTATGTATAAAACCAAAAGAAAACTTAACTGACAACCTATTACCTCCATACCACTTGCACGAAAGACCATTTGACATCGACAATACCGAGGGTAATTCAATCATATGATGCTGATAGTACCGAGGGCAATTCGACCATATGATGCTGACAGTATTAAATTTTTTTAACTAATGAAAATCTCGTCGACACTTTGACGAACTTCTATGCCTTCTTCGACAGTACAACTAGGTATTCGTCAATAGTAGGACTCAAAGTTCATCGATAATACAACACGTACATCGATATCTTGTCACTCGTGCGATGAACCTAGGTGAAAGTATGCCAATCGTTCTTTTAGCATACGACGAGCCTATGAAAACTTACGTCGTAGAATAGTCGATCTTATGACAGTCGTTCAATGACAATGACTTTGAACTGTGGTTGATTGTGATCCAAGTTCGTCATACATTAGTCATTCTACCAATGAAGCATAGTCACTCGTATGGCGGACCTACGATGACAATGACTTTGGGAAGTGGTTGATGATTCTCCTCGTTCGTTGCAAGTGGGTCGTTACTTCGACAAAATGGTTATGTAGATTATTTTCTCGTACAATGAACCTATGACGACAATGGCTATGAACATTGGTCGATTTTGGTCCACGTTTGTCGTATATTGATCACTCTTACAAAGACCTTGCGACGAAAACCAATTGGATTTGCGACGGAATTTTTTTGATTGTATAACGATTTTTTTTGTCTTTCGTGTGATGACAGAGAGTTTGGTTGCACTTATGACAAAAACATACTTCGTCACAAGTTTGATGTGTACGATGCGACCAAAAATAGATAGTAGGCTTCGTCGTACTTGTGATGTTTTAGTGACAAACCTTCGTTGGTAAATTGTTGGAAAATGGGCCCAATGTACTAGTGTCTTGAACTCTAAAGACATTGTGGGTATGGTATTGCATCAACTAGAGTGACCGACAGTTGTTCACATTGCATCCTACGAACTTGCCAAATTCACAGAATGAAGTATGATACATCTTCTGATATTTCTCCAATGTTGGGCAGT
>ML798904.1:53631-69217 GCA_009831015.1 Picea engelmannii | reverse complement strand
TTTTGCTTTTTCATATCTTGTAATTGCATAGTTAGGTTGGCCAAATGAGATTGTAATTGTACGAATCCTCTTGATGTCTCTCTTCCACTTGGTGTATCCTCCAAGTGCATCACAATCTCCATTGCTTTAGCTTGAGTAGTCACCTTCTGATGGGTGAGTGGGACACAAATATGTGGAAGTAATCCCGTAATGAACCATTCTTTATGTTGTATGTCTTAGATATGGAATACCAACCTATCCAACAAAATATTGAACCGTTGGTCATAATCCCACATGGTTTCTCCTAGTTTCTACTTAATCTCCTTGATCTATGTAATACATTGAGACTCTGACTTAAGCTTTTGAAATTCCTTAAGAAGATCTCACTTGATCTCTGTCAGGGACCTCATCTGTCCCAGTGGCGTAGTACCCTTGTACTTCATGTACCATGTCAGGGCTCTATCCCTAAATGTGGTCTCCAGTTGTGAAATATTTGATGCGTCATCTGTGATCCTCTTCACAGACCATATCTCCTCAGGTGAACCAATGATGCTCTGCATCATCTCTTCTCGTTCCATGGAACACATGTAACCTCAGGGTACTATCCCGATTCACCATCCTCAATCTTGAACTATTTCCTCTGAACTAACAATTGTGTAATTTGGATCTCAATATTGATACTCGTCCTTGTGAAGTAGCACTGAGTTCGTCTTCTTCTTCACTCGTCATTTCTCTTATTTCTTCTCCTACTCTTGCCTCTACTCCAATTGCATCAATGTTTTATGTTATCTCTTCTTGGTTGTAAATGTGCAAGGGGGGTAGCTCCATATTATTCTAATATTTATTATGAGGGAACCTAGAGAGTTTCCTACTTGCAGCCACACAAGACCATCCATTATCTCTATCTCTTCTCCCCCACAACTAGGGGATCAAACATCTTTCTCTCCTTCTCCCGTGCCTCTACCATGCACTTCATCTTCCTCTGAAGTTGCAACACTCTGCAACAGCAAAGGGGTTTGGAATTTGTCTTATGGACCCCTACTACCACTACTACTGGTATCTTCAATGGATACCCTACACTCAATGCCATGCCTCTTCGTGGGCATATCATCATCTTTTCTCTTCTCTGGCACAAGGAACTCTTCCAAACTTCCTCCTGGTGGGGTCTCGTTCCTATTCATTCTGGGCTGACCCCTTGTCACAAATCCCTTTCTAACTTCCTTATGCTTATCTATTATGATCTTCTTCTTGACTCAAATCTTCTTGCATACCTTTCAACTCTCTCTCTCCCCTGTAATTTTCTGGGTCCATCCTATTCCTCACCTCATTTTAAAAACTTTTGGATCCTCCTCAATCGATCCATATCCTCTATCACTTTTCCCTCATATTTTCACCCCCCCCAACGCTAGGGGAGTCTACTTAGCCATCCTGTCGGGCTCCATGCGCATCAACCCCTTCTCCACGAACAACATTTTTATCTAGAGTGGGATTTATCCCCGCAGCCTTTTCCTAGGGCCTTCCATGAACTTTCTTTCAGCTTAGCTGAAAGAATCAATGTAATCCACAACAAATTCAATTATATATCCTTTATTCACCCGAGAAAACCAGAAATCGATGGCTCAAGTCCACTTGTTATCCAATGGTTTCAACCTATCAATCATGGATTGATCCCAAACTACTAATTCTAATGGACTCAAAGAAGTATTAGTAGTAGTCCGTCTCTTCAACCCTTCATATAAAAGACATGGAAATTCAACAAAGAAAATCTCATGCATATCAGTGTAGAGATACATATCCTTCCATCGTTCCATGTTGACATTCAGACCTTGGGTTTCCCTCCAAGCAAACTCATCTTCTTTCGTATTCAACCAATATTAAGTTTTCCTCTCGAGATGGATACAACCTCATTATTTACCTTCATCATTCAATACAATACTTTCAGGTTTCGACAACAGAACCATTTTTTGGCTCAATCACACTTATACAATCCTAATGCCGGGGGGTTGAAGTCCCAAGGTTCATCCACAGTTTGATGAAAAAAAACCTCAAGGCATCGACATATCAATCCTCAGCCAAAGATTAAAAAATGTCTCATGCGAGATGGAATGAGGATCATAGATACCATCTGGTCTTGTGTCGATGATGATGAATGACTAATTGGATAAGATCCCATATGGGCGAGCATTAAGACAATCCATTGAAAACTACCTAACAGTTGACAGGAAATAATAACAATACACACATTCCTTTGATGCATAAGTAACACATCATAAGCCCATAATTACTACAACTTTATTATCTTCATTCCATCATCACAAACATACATTGAGCAATTCATTCATCGATAGCAACAACGCCTTGCTCTCTTATACATTTACCCAGTGACATTACATAGTGCCATGTGATTCCTTTCAGAATCTACCAATGGGACCGACTCAGACTTACAACTAGGGACATTACAAATCATTGGCTCAGAGTGAGCTCAATGACAACAATACCCACAACTATCAAAACAACGACCCACTGACTAACAAGATAACTCTATTTCTGTTGTTGTTTCTTACTTTTATTTGCTTCTTGGCTTTGGCGCTCTGTCACATTCAATTTCACCCCACTTGCTCCTTTGACCGCGAGTCCTGCGCACTTCTATCACCCACATGCATTCCATGTAGCCTCTTTGGAATCATGACAATATCGACTACCTTTCCAGCTCATCTTCTTTCTGCTCCACGCTCCCTCGTGTTGCTTGTAGTAATAATCCGGGGAGATTTCCAAACGATTCTTTGTTGATTCCAGCATGCATGTAGTGTCTTCTTTATTTTTGTATCGCATCACAAAACTCGGACCGACACACATTTGGTAGAACTCGAACTAGTGCACAATAACAAAACTTCACTTGACGCTCGCACCTCTTGTCACCCCTCGCGCAATAACTTGAGCATGCACAAAACTAGAATAGGTGCACACAATTTTGTTTGTGTGTGCATGTGATATTTACACAAAACTTTGGGTGCCAACAACAACATCAATATATAGATATTTAGACTTAATATAAAAATGTAAAATCTGAAACATTACAAATATAACTCATTAATAAAATGTCAAATTGAACAAGTTCTTCATCGACTTCTTAAAACTAATCAATAATATTGAATATGCCAAATTCAACATTTTCGATAGGTACATCTTCATTCTCAGAAGCTTGATTTTCTTCTTGGACCTATGTAGTGATCCTTTCTGAACAACCCTTTCAATGGTGGTTGAGGTTCCTTTGGCATTTGTCACATTTAAACTTAAAGTTGAACATCATGTTTGTAATGTTTTCAATGTTTTTGGAAGCAATTTCAATGTCCCACCACTCAGATTTTGGGAATCCAACGAAGTTGGCTTCAACTTTGGATATTGTTGTTTTATGAGCTTCATATGTTGCACGCTAAGTTGGGTAATCACATTTCAATGTTTCCTCTAATTCTTGAAATGGTATGTACAACATCAATTTTCCATGTAGTAATTTTTGAGAGTAGTCCACTCGTTGTATCTAATGCATAGTAGTATGTGAGGTGTCACACACCTAACCCCTAAGTGCCTTTTTAAGGGATTGGGTATACATTTTTTTCTTACCTTCGACGAATAAGGTATCGAGGACCAATCCCTTTCTCTCGATGGATAGTCTCGATGTATGTCAATCCTCCCAAACTTCAGTTAGGATCCATTCAACACCTAAGGTTCACCAATCCTACTCGAACCCACTCGACTCATCAAACCATTGAAGATTAACATGCACCATCACAATGATGTTCTTAGTCAACATCAATTCGCTATGTCACCGCATGATGCTTAGGTTTGCACGACTAGAGAATGACAATAGTCCCTCTCCTACAGTCCAATTAAAATACTTAATTAATATTTCGTAGAATACCATTCTTTGGTAATTGATTACTTAAACCTCATTAAGGATAGTTATTCTCCACAACTAATTATCCAATAATTAATTTTTTCTCAACATAATCCCCATGGCCCAGTAATTACTGAGGTTTTTACTTTCTCTTCCCCCCCTAGAAGTAATTTAACACTAACTCAATAAATTACTCACATGATAATTATGAGTAATTATATTATAACACAATGAGGTTAATTTCTCCATAATATACTTAAGTTTATTAACCTTAATTAAGCTATATAATTCAATCCCTCCCTGGCACACAACTCCATGCCGAATTTTCATGTAATTTAACACACACACACACACACACACACACACACACACACACACACACACACACACACACACATATATATAATGGGAAAATGATTAACTATATTCAACCTGATATTTATCATTACAAATTTAGTCTTTTATTAATTATATTATAATATAATTAATTATATTAAAGGAGCACTTAGGATTTTCAATACCCATTAATACCTAAGCCTCCGGGCTTCAACGAAGATTCCTCATCAGGCTTTTATGAACACAAATATCCATAATGCAGGAGTTCCAGAGAGGGTTCCACCTAATATTGTGCCTTTATGCAAATATAAGAGAATTTGTATTACCATGCAATACAATAAATTACGTTTAACATTTATTATAACATTTATGCAACCATTGGAGTATGAGGGGGTAGGTTCGGGCCTTCGACCCTTTTTTCTTGTTCCTTCTATCATCCCCAAACTTCCGGAGTCCTGAAGCCCCAAAATCCCAGAGCTCTAGAGTCCCGAACTCCCAAAGGGTCCACACTTACACGTGAATTTGCATTAAATAATTAATTTAAAAAGGAAGAAGGGTTGATGATTTGTCACGTATGAATATCATAATAATTCAATTAAAATATTATATATTAAACCTTTTTGGAAATTGCGTCCACGCTTATAAAATCCCAAATATTATATTAATATTTAAGATGAGAGAGAGAGATCTCTGGGTCAATCTCCTTCGGCTCTCCAACACATCCTTTGTACTCAAATCCCCCGGAGTCCCGAAGCTTCGAAGTGGCCTCACTTATGCACGTTTCCATATTATTTAATATTTAAAAAGAGATGGCTTCATTCACGTGTAGCCATTTTAATGAACCTTACAATAATATAATATATTATTTATATTCCTTGAAAATTAGGCCCATGTTTTAAAATTCTCCAATATTATATTTAATAATTGAAAAGAGAGAGAGAGTGTTCTCTGGGTCAATCTCCTTCGACTCTCCCACACATCCTTTATACTCAATTCTCCCGGAGCCCCGGAGTCTCGAAGCTCCGAAGTGACCCCACTTGCACACATTACCACACCATTTAATATTCAAAGGAGTTGGCTTCATTCACGTGTGATCAATTTAATAAATCTTAGTATAATATAATATATTTATTATATCTCTCGAAATTCTCACCAAGGTTTAAACAATCTGTAACATTACATTTAATATTCAATATTATAATGAAGGAAAATATATTCGGGTCCACCCCTTCGGCTCTTTCACACAATTCTTCATTTTCATAAAACCCAGAGTCTCGGAGTTCTAGAGGGGAACCATTTGTATTACCTTAAGATTTAAATACACTAAATTATTTTGGGGTTATAATTTAATAAATTGCAATAAAAGGGTTATTATATTCAATTAGGTTAAATTGATCACAATTAAATGTAATATTATATAATTATTTATATTTCTTATCTATGTAACCTCATACATAGAAGGATAGGGTTCGGGCCTTCGACAACTTGGGCTTGTGAGTTCCATCACTCCAAAAATCCTGGAGTCCCGGAGCTCCGAACTCCTGGAGTTTCGAAGACTACGAGAAGGTTAAAGAATTTGGTCATCGTTTATTCCCTGGTGTGTTTGGCATTAAAGTGATAATAACAATTATATTCTTTTGGTCTCAGGTCTATTATGCTCCAGGAACTTTAGCCTCCATTTTTAGAATAAAATAATAATAACATTAATAATAATAATAATAATAATAATAATAATAATAATAATAATAATAATAATAATAATAATAATAATAACAATAATATAGACATATATATACATATATCCCCATATCCATGTATGGTTTTATATAAATTTCCAGTCTTTATAAAGGGATTTAAGAAAAGTTTATGTTCCAAGGAAATTTCTCCATCCTGATAAATAAAATATAATTATAATCTCTCCCTTCTCGTGGGTAAATGAATAGAATTTTATTTCCTTATTATTGTGCTTTTCTATTCTTACTAAATTTAAGGAAATGATCCTAATACAAATATTTATCTCCACAGCAAATTCAATGTTTCTACCATGATTTACTTCCCACCAAAATTTAAAGGGTTCTTCCCAAATTTAGGAGATTTAACACAATTTAAACATAAATGTTTATTTATGTTCCAAATAGAATTTTGAGAGCTTTTGTATTTTAATTCATTTAGACCAATTTCATGTTTATGTCCTCATTATTTTTCCTCAATAATTATTTATGAGGACTTTTAATGTTTTCCCATATTTGGAATTATTTCCTAAAGTCCACACATATATGATATCCTCTAACTTTTCTGGCATAGGATTTGAGAACATACTAAAATGGAGCACTATTACACATAAAAATCACTCTCTCTTCTTTCAGAGGTGTTATAGATATTTTTAACTGTTCAATCATTAATTCCCAAGCATGCATTAAACTGTATAGTAGAGTCAACCACAACATCCACTCCCATAAATCTTATTTTAACACACAGATAGTCAAGAGATAAGAAATTAAATCAAAAGAGCTCCAGGTAAGACATTCTCTTTATTTTACTTAAATTTCTCAAGTCACTTTTATCAGAAATTAAACTTACATAGTTCTAGAACATAATATAAAATTTTCTCTGATCTAAACACTACAGAGATCTAACCAAGTATACTTATCTGGAAACCATATAGTGAGGCAACTGCTGAAAGGGGTTCCCTTCTCCACCCAACCGTAGGCACATCAACTTCTGGAAGGATTTACCAATGGCCACCCCCTAGATAGATCATGATGCTATGAGAGAGATTCTTCCTTCTGTTCAACAACAAACATGGATGGAGGCCACTCTCCTTCTCCCACAGGAACTTGACAGATCGGTTTTCTCTCCACCAAGCAAGGGGGTCTGCAATGAGTGCTTCCTTAGTAACTCACCTTCTCTGCAACCCCGTTTATCAACTTGGACTGAAAACACTTCCCAACAAATTTCTTGTACCCAGAACAATTTCCTTTTTCAGTTCTCCTTCGAACTAGAGAGTTGCACATGCTCTCCCTCTTCAAAAAATGTTCACTAGACTCATCTTCTTGCCTCCTCTCTTATGCCCACAAATTTCCTCTCTTTTCTTGCCTTCCTCAACAAGATTTTGTGGGTCCAATTCCCAATTTTGTGGGTTAGGTCATGAAGTTTTCAGATGGGTACTCTGCCCATCTCCTCATAGACTCTTGAGGAGGACTTCCCAAATACCAGCCTGACTGGTAATTTGTTTCTCTGGGTCTGAATAATTAAAATCTAGTAGAGTACTAGTCTGGTAGGGGTCATCTCAACCATTGTTGGTTCCCCTCACCATCTCTCTCATGCATCATAATATACCTTGGCAAACCCCTTCAACAGTTACACAACACTTTCCATTTTATTTCGTAACAAAAATATATACATTACCTTTTATAACAAAAAGGTTCATCAATTCCAACATCCACACATATTCAGTCTGCCCATAGTCTTTTAGCAGGTTATAGTTATATTTACAAGCTGGCGGAAATAAGGGTATTACATGATGTTTCTTTTGTCTTTTTACTTTATTGAATTCCCATGTGTAGCATGGCATGCATTATGTTGAGAAAACTTCCTTCAACATCAAGTGTTTAGAAATGTATTGGTTTATAATAACACATATATTGTCCTCATAATCTTATGGTTCCCTTTCCAATAATTTATGCTTCTTTAGAATGCATTTTATTTTCGACAGTGACAATGTCATTAAGCTAGGATGTGGTTGCAATGAAAGCATTATGTGAGTTGATTAGTAGTTAGATATTTGTTGTAAGTCTACACGATCTTTTGTAACTTGTTATACTAATTTCACTTTGAAATTCTTACTTTTAGTGTAGTGTGCACTTATTTTATGGAAAGCATTTGTGTTGTAGACCCAAGGATTTATAGATCGAAATCACATAGAAAAAACACTCATAGCATCCACCAAAAATGTAAACGGATTAAAATAAATAGACATTCCACATACATTCTATTATCCAATTAAAAACATACCAAAGACATTCAACACCAACCTCTACAACTTTATTAAATCAATGACCAATGTTCTTAGGCCCTATTACAATCGCAAATCTCACACATAGGTCTTTGGATTACACAAAACTGTCAACAACTACAAAATGCCAAATCAATAGAGAGCCAAAGGCCCTTTGCTCAATTGCAAATCTCATATTTATGCTTAATTCCATAACTATTCAATTCCAAAGACTTTTCATTTCCCTTGGTAACTCAAACATTGTTTTACAATTAATATATGGGTAATAATTGACTCTTTAGATTTTAAATACAACCCAAGTGCAAGAGTTTGAATATTAAAAGTTAAATTGGAAAAATAAATACATGGAAGCAATTTTGTCCTTTTATGTTCACGCTTTGTAATTTAAGTCAATGCACCCCTTAAACTCAATATTTGTTTATGAAATTTGGAGGGTAGATAGAGGAATATGTCCTTTGAATCCTGTACAAAATTTAGGCCTTGATTCTAAGTATTGGCTATGTGCAAGTCAAAATATTGAAGCCTTGTTTCTGGAAAATTATGTGCACAATATTTAAACTAGAGATGGCTTGGCTTGGTACTTAAACTCGATATTTTTTTTTATGAAATTTGGAGAAAAAATAGGAGGTGTCCTCTATAATATATCCAAATTTCACCCTCGGATGGGGTGATAGTGAAGCCATAATGCCATCACAACTAGCCAGTGCACATGCCAACAAATAACGCTCCAAACCCCAACAAGGACAAATGGATGACGTTGTTAATTTATTCCTCTCCCATCTCATTTACTCATTACTCCCCACGCTACATGCGAACATGGCTGGTGATCAGGCTTTGAGTACCACTGAAAATAAAGGAAATTACTCTGATTTTGGGTCGACATTCATTATGGCCATCCTATGAGGGGAGAACCACACGATTCATCATTGGGTACTTCGGCTGGATGGGAAGCCATTCTCAGCCAGTCTGCATCATATTTATTACTCTAGTAACACTCTTGTGTTGTAGTCCCTCTCCATTTTCATATGCCTCGATTCAAGTGACGAAGAAGAGTGTGAAGAACATCGGGTTCTATTTGACGGTTAGTGGCCCAAACTGGGGGCACGATGTCTTTAACCAGTGCCACCTCCAGTGAACCAGGTGCTCCAAGAATATGAAGCAGTCAAGTAGTGAAGGATACTCATGAGGAAGGAACATAATGGGGGTGCATAGTGGAGGGGTACAAGCCGGGAGATGAACTGGAATTTGAGGTGACTCAAACGGTTTCGACTCCTCGTCCTTAGGAAGTTAGACCTTCAAATTTTTTGATTCCAACTCTGTTTCCAGGTGACTAGGCCACACAACCTCAAATTCCAGTGGTGGATAGAGATCCTGAGGAAACTATTCAGAACCCCCGACTTGCAAAGGATCACCTGCAGTTAACTTTCAAGCTTCAAAGTGAATAGTTTGACAATAAATTCAAGATGGAGCAACTCGATAGGAAAATTGATCTGTTGTTAGACATATACTCAAGCCACTAGCAGCGCCAACAAGATCAATAGACACCAAACCAACCCACTCTTGCTCTTTAATGGCCATCTCCTCTCCAACAACGACAATTGGAAAGCACACCCAATCATTCAACTTATCCCTCGACTAAGTAGCTAATTTTTGTTAAATGTTAGTCTTTTCACATAGTTTTTGGTCTAGTACCTATGCCATTGGTCATGTTATATCTTTTGTTTGGAACTCTGTAGCACATTTTCACAATTTTGGCCCCATGAGGGTTACTTTTAGTTTTGAATGGTCTTTGGCCTGGGATAGTTTCCTCTGTTGGCAGCCCAGGCTCAAGGATACTATGCTTGTACTTTTTTTTTTAAACTCTTAGAAGGTAAAACAAAATGCTTAGTTACACACGCACACACACATTATATCCAAATTTTAGACCTTAAATATAAAGTATGAGAGTACATTGATCAATACTAGGTCTCTATCTTTATTTTGGGTTTGGGAGTGCGATTTAAATTCCATATCTACTTTTAAATTTGCATGTGAAGGTAGAATATGATATTATCTACAACATATCCAAAATTTGGTATCTAATTCCAAGAGATGAGTGTGCATTGATCAAAATATTAGATTCCTATCGTTGCTGAAACTCTGGAAAAAACTAGAAATAAAACAAATAACTAAAAATAAATTTTTTTGGGTGTGCAGGATTGTTAAAGGCCCAAGGATGCTCTTCCATCAATTTATCAGTGTAAAATTAAATTTTTCCATATGCAAGCTACACTATGTTGCTACAACATAAGCATTAAAAGTAGTTTGTGTATTGGTATTTGTGTACCATAACAAACATAGTTGCCTACTTTATTAGAACCCTCTAGAGTTCTCATTTTTTAGTCGAGGTATTTTTTGACATTTGAATCTTCTTAGTTATAAGGTATCAACAATTGTTTTTCAAAAAAAAAAAAGTTTTTTATTGTTTTTTCAAAGATTTTTTTTTAACCTAAAACTTGATGTTTTTAACATTATTAAAAATGTTATGTGTCATTTATTTTTTCATTGTTATGATTTCATCTATTTACATATTCTTAATTGTTTTAGGATGTCATATATTTTAAAATATAATTTAAACTATTGTTTTAAACACTTTTTTGGCTTTACTTCAATGCATAGCTAAGATGATATTCTCTACAAAATATCCAAAAATTAGTATCTGATTCCATGACATGTGTGCACATTGATCAAAATACTAGACCCTTTTCATTGTTGAAACTCTAGGAAAAACTATAAATAAAACACATAATTGAAAATATTTTTTTTTGGGTGTGCAGGATTGCTAAAGGCCCAAGGATGCTCTTCCAACAATTTGTCAATGTACAATTAATTTTTTCCATATGCAAGCTACATTGTGTTTCTACAACATAACCATTAACAACATTTGTGTATCAATGTTTGTGTACCATAACAAACATATTTACCTATTTTATGAGAACCCTCGAGAGTTCTCGATTTTTTAGAGATAACATTTAATGATTGTTTTTACCCTTGCTTGAAAAAGTGGTGCTACAAAATCACTCTTTTTTTCAAGGTAGTTTTTGACATTTTGAATCTTCTTAGTTATAAAGTATCCACAATTTTTTTCAAAATAATAAAAATTAATGTTTTTCATTTTTTTTTTCAAATATTTTTTTAACCTAAAACTTGATGTTTTTAGTATATATTTAAAAAAACACTAGGAACTTGATTTTATTTAAAAATATGTATCCAAGGCATACCGTGGAGAGTTACAAAAAAGTGACCAGCCGCAATGTGACTGTTCAAATACTTGATGTTACTTCCTATATATTCTATTACATCCCTTCCAAAATGGAGAAGAGTCCCAAAATTCTATAGACACTGACCAAAAATTTATAGTATCTAATGAGTAAGTAAATTGAAGAACACCTATTTGACATAGTGAATTACAGATGAGAGAGGGAGGACTGTTTGCCCTTATCTTTTGGATACATGATTCATTCTTGTTGTACAGGAGGTTGTTGAGTTATAATGCATGCACTGGCATGAGATAAACTTAACTAAAGCAAAGGAGGTTCTGAAGTTGAAGTAGTTGCCATCACGTTCCGTTGTTGTTTAGGGTGCGTAGGGTCCTGTTGTTGCCTTATCTCTCTGACCTTTGTTGCCAATGTATCCATATTTTCTTGATTGGAAACTATTTTACTCATCAGTAGATCGAATTTGAGGTTGAGGTTGTGGTCAATTTTTTGTCACTCCTGAATAATGAAGAGTGGTGAACAATCCAACAAGTATTCTTTCATATTTCTAGAGGGAGGGAAATATAATTTGAAGCTCATTGGGGTCCATGTTCTTCACTCATGAACCAACCAATTGAAATTTCCTATGCCAATGGTTGCTTGTAATAAGAACTGGTAATGAAAATTCCCCTCAAAATTGCCAAGAATTGAAAGAAAAATCTAAAAGGAAGATTCCCAATGGAAGGATAAAACCAAAATCAACAAAGGGGTGGAGAACTACACACTGATATTGATAGTCCGAAAATCTAAAAGATACTACACCATAAAAATATACAAGAAGCCTATGCAGAATGATGAAATGATACTTGGGGGCCCTAGCGAACCTGAGAAAGAGGACTTTGGGATGATGCTAGTGATGATATACCAACCCACATCAACTATTGAAGTTCCAAATTGAGCTGACTAGATAAGAAGGGAGAACTAGAAGAAAATAGATCTATGATTCCAAGATTATTCCATACTTGAAGAGTGGAGACAAATAGAAATAAATTCATTCTCCAATTCACTAGAGCTCACCCTCTCCATGTGGTTGCTCGAAAGAGGACAACCCACAATGAGAGACAACAAGAAAAAACCATCAAAACATTATCCCACCTCAGTGATCAAGAAACGAAGTGGGGGGATCATTTCTTGAGATGGACATTGAATGGAGAAGACTTTGGGGGTGAGATAGATTTGTACGTGAAATCCTTGCAACATGAGATCCTTTAGTGTGATCTACTGCCAAATGTTGACATGATTCAAATGTATAATGGTTAAAAGGACTATGGTATTGAATATTCATAATAAGAATTGATAACATTAAGACCCCCCCCCGATTTTTAATAATTACCAAATTATCTCTTGAATCTGCATATTGTTTTCTTGGAGCACATGGTACCACCCCAATTTTTCAAATTTCCGACATATGTAGCGAATCCTTTCCAAAAACAAAACTAGATGAATGCTAGAGGGAAGTGAATTGGAGACCATGTGTCGAATAATTAGGTGAGAATCCCCTAAATTTATCAACTTATTGATATGCATAAAGAGAGCTAGAGTGACTCCTTTCAGTAAAGCGTATGCTTCCTCCGGGTTGTTTATCATTACCCCAAGGTACCATTCATTTGTCTGTTCTAATTCCCCCTTGGGACTATAAATAACCCCTCTTGCACCTACCTCCCCATTTTTAACATTATTAAGAATGCTACATGTCATTTTTTTATTTTTTATTTTTTTATATGATTTCATCTAATTATATATTCTTAAATGTTTTAGGATGTTACACATTTTAAACTATTGTTTTAAACATTTATTTATCTTTACTTCAATGCATAACTAATATTATATTCTCTACAACATATCCAAAATTCAATATCTAATCCCAAGAGATGAGTGCACGTTGATCAAAATACTAGACCCTTGTCACTACCGAAACTCCGGGAAAAACTAGAAATGAAACACATAACTGAAAAAAAATGTTTTAAGGCGTGCATGATTGCTAAAGGCTCGAGGATGCTCTTCCATCAGTTTGTTAGTGTACAATTAAATTTTTCCATATGCAAGCTACATTGTGTTGCTACAACATAAGCATTAAAAGTATTTTGTGTATCGATGTTTGTGTACCATAGCAATCACAAATACCTACTTTACGAGAACCCTCCAGATTTCTTGTTTTTTTAGAGATAACATTTAATGATTGTTTTGACCCTTTCTTGAAAAACCGGTGCTCTAGAATCACCCTTTTTTCGAGGTTGTTTTTGACATTTTGAATCTTCTTAGTTATAAAATATTATCAATTTTTTTCAAAAAAAAAATATTATTGTTGTTTTTTTCTCATTTTTTCAATGTTTTTTCAAAGATTTTTTAAACCTAAAACTTGATGTTTTAACAGTATTAAAAATGTTGCGTGTCATTTATTTTTTCATTGTTCTGATTGCATCTGATTATATATTATTTTTTTTTTTAGGATGTCATACATTTCAAAATACAATTTAAACTATTGTTTTTAACACTTTTTTAACTTTACTTCAATACATGGTTAATAGCTGTAGCTAAATAAAACTATTTTAAAACACTTAGCAAAAAAACTATACATTTAAATGTTAGTTATAACGAAAAGCATATACATTTTAGAAGTTTTGGTTTAAAGTGGCATGCAAGTAAAGCATTTTTATGGTCAAAATTGGAAAGAAAAAAAGAGAAAAATAATAATTGTCTTTTTAATAGATTTTTATGGATTTCATGTATAAAATGGAAATATTTAAAGTTATGTTCCTTGAAGTAATAATTCACATAAAAATGAGAGCCAAAAATTGAACAAGATAATATGGTAAAGAACAATTTAAAAAGATTCACCATAACACATCAATATATAGATATTTACTCTTAATGTAAAATTTTCAAAATCTAAAACATTACAAATATAACTCATTATTAATATGTCAAATTGAACATATTCTTCATTGACTTCTTAAAACTAATCAATAATATTGAATATGCCAAATTCATCATTTTCGACATGTACATCTTCATTTCAGAAGCTTGACTTTCTCCTTGGATCTCATTATCCTCTTCCTTTGGATCTTCTATATAAACAAGTTATTCAAAGTGATCCATTATAAACAACCCTTTCAATGGGGGTTGAGGTTCCTTTGACATTTTGTAACATTTGGTGCACTAAGATCTCCTTTCTTCAAACCAACTTCTTGCATTCTTCATCGCTTAATATCAATCCTTGCTTGAGTCTTAGGAACCTATATTTTAGGTCTTCTTTAAATGATTGGAAGAACTTAGTCTATTTAATGTCAACACCAAAGCCACATTTGTTAAATCATTGAATGCCTCCCCCATCTCCATGTCTTTGTCAAATATGGACATCATGTTGGTAGTGTTTTCAATATTTTTGGAGGCAATGTTAATGTCCCCTCACTCAGATTTTGGGAAAGCAATGAATTTGGCTTCAAATTTGTATATTATTGTTTTATGAGCTTCATATGTTACATGCCAAGTTGGATATTTTCATTTCAACGTTTCCTCTATTTCTTGAAATGATATGTAGACATCATTTTTTCCTATAGTAATTAAGTTTTCGGATAAGTGTGTTCATTGTATCTAAAGTAGCATCTTATGAGAGGTTTCTTTCATCTTTTTACTTTTTTGTATGCCCATGTATAACCATGGCTATGACTAGATACCTAATGTATAAGAACAAGTTAAACAACATGGAAGACAAGAGGCTACCTAAAATTGCTTCAAAATCAAGTCATAACCACCATAGACTCAAGCGAGTATGGCATAAAGATGCCCGGTCTTGGCTAAACTATTGGGGAATCATGGAAGAAACCATTTTGCAGAATAATGATACTATTAAAAAAAACGTCAAATCAAAATTCAAGGAAAAAATGTGGTGTGATAAAGAGTTAGAGCAAAAAAAAAAATCAAGGTATTATAAAGATGTAATCAACCCTAATCTAGAAGATCAAAATTATCTATCTGTTTTGCCAAGTGTAAAGAAAAAAAAAGCATTGCTAAGATAAGAACAAATTCTCACGAGCTCCATAGTGAAACTGGGTGTTGGTCAAT
>ML798904.1:42126-52918 GCA_009831015.1 Picea engelmannii | reverse complement strand
TACAAAATACCAAATCAATGGAGATCCAAAGGCCCTTTTCTCAATTTCAAATCTCATATTTATGCTTAAGGCCATAATTATTCAGTTCCAAAGTCTCCCCCCCCACCCCCCCCCAAGGAAATCCTCGCAGAAAACCCTCTGAGTACTTCCCCATGATTCATGGATGGTAAACGGGGTAAAACTTCGGCCTGGATTATGGGGCCTAACCCAAAGGGGATCAAGAGAGTCGAACCCATGACCTCCCCAATTGATCAACGGGGAAGAGATCTCACATCTGTCTCAAGAGCGCTTGAACTAATCCTTGGGGCTTCATTTCCAAAGGCTTTTCATCCTAGGTAACTCAAACATTTTTTTACAATTAATAAATGGGTAATATTTGACTCTTTAGCTTTTAAATACAACCCAAGTGCCATAGTTTCAATATTCAAAGTCAAATTGGAAAATTAAATACATGGAAGAAATGTTGTCCTTTTATGTTCACACTTTGTAATTGAATTCATCGCACCCGTTAAACTCAATACTTGTTTATGAAATTTGGAGGTTAGATAGAGGAAGATTTCCTTTGCATCCTATAAAATTTTTAGACTTTGATTCTAAGTATTGGCTAGATGTGCAAGTCAAAATAGTGAACCCTTGTTTCTGGAAAATTATGTGCACAATATTTAAACTAGACATTGCTTGGGCACCATACTTAAACTCAATAATTTTTTATGAAATTTGGTGAAAAAATAGAATAAGGTATTCTATATAATATATCCAAATTTCATACCTTAAATATAAAGTATGAGATCACACTAATCAAGATACGAGGTCTCCCTCGACGCAAAAATAAAATCTAAAATTACCAAACTTTTGTTTTAGACTTGGGCATAGGGTTTAAACTCCATTTCTATTTTTAAATTGTTTTGTGAAGGCAAAATATGATATTTTCTAGAACATATCCAAAATTAAATATCTAATTGCAAGATATGAATGCGTGTTGATCAAAATACGAGACCCTCGTCATTGCTGAAACTTTGGAAAAAACTAGAAATAAAACACATAACTGAAAATAATGTTTTTGGGTGTGCAAGATTGCCAAAGGCTCGAGGATGCTCTTCCATTAGCTTGTTAGTGCACAATTAAATTTTTCCATATGCAAGCTACATTATGTTGCTACAACATAAACATTAAAACATATTGTGTATTGATATTTGTGTACCATAACAAACATAGTTACCTACTTTATGAGAACTCTCTAGAGTTCTTGTTTTTTAGAGATAACATTTAATGATTGCTTTTACCCCTATTTGTAAAAGTGGTGCTCCAAAATCACCCTCTTTTTCAAGGTAGTTTTTTACATTTTGAATCTTCTTAGTTATAAAGTATCAACATTTTAAGAAAATAAAAATTAATCGTGCTTTTCTTATTTTTTCAAAAAAAATCAAAGTTTTTTTAACCTAAAACTTGATGTTTTAACATTATTAAAAGGTTACATGTCATTTATTTTTTCAATGTTTTGATTTCATCTAATTATATATTCCTAATTTTTTTAGGATGTCATACATTTTTTTTAACCGAAACAAAAATTGTATTCATTCGAAAAAAGGTTGTGTTGGAGCTAGTAGTAGATTACATCGGGCTGATTTGATTAGCCTTCAACAAAACAGAACAAAGTTTTGAGATTGCATCAAAAATATTAAAGGTCATTTCCAAGCATTGATTCCAATTCGGCCAACAAGTGACATGTTTTACATGTATACCTAAAATGCATATTACCTAAAAATACATATCAGTGACGACATAAGGGAACACTTCCTTCCTCTTCTTGCCCCTCATCATATTGAGGGGAGCTTGGGCCTTCAATTTCCATTGGGTTTCAAAGCTAGTGAACCATCTCATCTTACTTTGGCATAGCTTGAAATGAGTTCTCGGTTCCTTGATTGTTAGAAGCCATGGAGAGAGATTCCACTCGTTGGGTGATAATTAAGCTTCACAACTTGTTGCACTCAATTTCCATTGAATCCAACCTCTATTTTCTAGAATAGAAGAATGCTCATTACATCGACATTGCATGTGGTGCATTCCTATTCTACTTTAAAATTTTTAGAGGAAACTACCATCAAAGCATTACAATTGGATTGGTTTATATCCTCATAATGGTGTAAGACTCTAAAGATCTCTCTTACATCAACATTATCCATAACTATGTTTCCTTTAAGTCCTATAATATCAAGTTAAATAAAGCTATCCAAATACCTTTTGTTTTTATTTTTTTTTCTGAGAAAAAATTTGTATATTTGATATTTCAAGGAGAAATCAAAATATACATAGGATAGACCTCACAGCTCAAGAACACATATTGTAGGATTCAAAAATACCTAATGTCTTCTAAGCGACATGAAAAAATTACAGTCTTCCTCTAATAGAAACCCTAGACGGTCTAGAGTACATCAATACAAACATGAAAGAAAATAGATTCTATAGACAAACATATACTACTTAAGAGAAAAAAGAACAAAGATCACCCTAGGAGCTTTCTCCACATCATTATGAACCTGTGAGTTTGTGAACAAAAATAAAATAAGGACAAATGTATTTTTGGAAACTCCTCTTCTCCTCAAAATTCCTTGCTAACCAACATACCTTCTTGTAATTCTACCACCTCCATCCATATACCTGCTATTAATAAGAGTTTTCTAGAATTTGGGAGTAGCAAGATTTAACACCATTTAAATTTGAAACAATTCATGTAGCACTAGACCATAAAAACCTTTGATTTTGGCTAGAGGGTAAAAAATGTGCTCGACTTAGGGTAAATTGAAATCTCCCAAAAACACAGAAATTGAAATCTTCTAACCAACTAACAAAATTTTCAAGGGGAAAAAACTAGTATTTCAGATTATGCTTCATCCAATTTCTCAAATTGAAAAAGGAAAGAGGAGTTGCCAATATATGAGAAAAGTAATTTCCCCAAGCCCCATACACTTCCCTAAGATTTTCCTTCAATTTGAAAGGTGTTGAGGCCTTGTTGAAACAACATTTTCCATCTTCAATCATGACTATCGTAGGTGCACCAAAGAAAACTAAAACCGAGAGGGAAGGAAAATATATTGGGGGAGGATTCTTCCTAAAGATACTTGGAGTTGCAGGGAAAACAAACCAAAGAAAACTAAAACACCCATAGAGTCCACAAACCAACAAACACAAAGCCGTATATCAACCTGAATTTCGCCATTGCAAACAAAATGACTTAGCCATATTCCAACATTTGTTGCACCAAGGCATCAAATGGCATTCAATAGCCATGAGCCTGGCATAATTTTGCATAAGGTCCAGCTGAACAGACCTCCACGAACCACCTTTCCCAAGGCTAGGATAGCTTATTGGTAATGAATTCTTCCTATTGATAGTTGTGCACATTAATGACCACTTAAGCATGAATTTAGGGGATAGGTCTAAAGTCATAATCCCCACCTTTTAACAAAGTTCCAAGACTAGGTTCAAAGGCTAATTTATCCCAATGATAGACCTCCTCATTCAACTCTTGTTTTATATGAAATAAATAGACTTTTTCAGAAAGATAGAGATCTTGCTTGATTCTAGAAAGGAGAATTTTTAATTTGGACCCTTCTAGATTGGATTGACCTATCATTTCTTTTATGACCAACAATAAATCTCCAAAGACCGATAAGGACCTTGCACCTTCCTCATTAGTTATTGAGAGACCAGACCACAATACATATGCATCAATCATATTATTAGAGATATTCCCAAGAGCCTTGGCATAATAACTTATCGTATTTCCTCTAGGATCATGAAGAATCCACCCACACCTGCTGCCCCTAGGTTATTCTTTGAAGCCCCCATCGAAAAGAGGGAAAATGAATGTTTTTGTATCTCCAAAAATGAAATTCTTGTTTCTCCTTCCTAACTTGATATTGAGGTAAACTACCTACTCTAGGGATCAAAGAGTTAGAGGATTCAATGCACATATTAAATTACTTCAACTAGAGCTCTTCATAGAAGGATCCTTGATCCTTGCATTTGATTCTCGTTTGAATATATCCAGACAAGAGAGATTTTTCCTTGATTATTGTTTTTGCTAGCTTATCCCACTCACTATTGAAAATCACTTTGTTCCTAGCCAACCAAATCTTCCAACAAATATATTTTGGAAGATGATGCAGGAGCATTTTCCGAAATCAACTTAGTATTTGAATTCTATAAGGTCTTAGGAATTTATGAGAGGAATTTGGTTTCCTCATTGTCAAGAGGCTTGTAATTGTTTAATTTTCCTAAGTTTTGATAGTATAGTATGTGTCTAGTGTGTTTGAGAAGAAGACATTTTTCCACGAATGCAAAAGTTATGTCTAATTTAGATAGAAGGTTGAAGAGTTAGATAATTTAGGAGAGATGTTTAGATTTGGTCCTAATTTCCATGATCAAAATCGGTTTATTGTGAGAAAATTAGATTTCTATTTGTATTTGGTAAAATCCGATCCTATTTTTTGTGATCTGGATCGATATTGTTTCTTTGTAATAAAAACTCTGCTGGGAATAGAAAGGAACACAAGAGAAAGTAGTCAGAGTAGAAAACAAATACTTAATGATAATCTCATTATTTTTATAAATCTGTCTCTTTGTCCAGAATTGATTATCTACTGGATTCCATAGTCAGTTTCTTGTTTTACTATGAAATTTTCCTGCTCATGATTATTCTGTTAAAACTAATCAAATGGACATGAGAGCACAAGAGGAATAACTGTCTTTTAGTGTTAATAAGTGTTTGCAGGTTTCAGTTTAATGAAGTTTCTAATTTGGCGAACTACTAAAAGAGTTAGAAATATTGCCAACCCTAGCGGTACTTGACCAATCCTTTTTAAAACCTTATGAATTATACGTTGCAAAGTTCCGGTAGTCGATGGAACTGAAACCCCGATAGACCGATATACTAGATCGGTTTCCCACTTGTAACGACAACACCAAAGGTAATGAATGGTGGTCCGATCTTTAGTGTGACCAATGGTCGATCTATGACATAAAATAAAATGTCCGATGGATATCAGGAACCGATGGGATGACATACCGGAGTATCGGAGAATAGGGATCTATGGAGAACGAAGGAAATGAGACCAAGAGCCAACAATCTGACACACAACGAAGTACTGGGATATCGGGACCGGTGGTGACATAATAGTGTATATCGGGACCCGGTGGCTTGATAATACTTGTTTACATAGAGAAAAGCTCTAGTAGCCCAGTGAGGCTGACATCCGACTGACAGAATTGTCAACCGACATAATCCATTCACGTGAACTGACATAAAATTTGTAGGTTTCCTGAATAGGGGGGAAAATTGAAATTTTCCAAATAAGAGAGGAATTTTGAATTGTTTGAGTTGTAACCAATCCGGATTGGTATCAAATTTTGTCGTCAGAGCGTAAGACAAGGGAGGCTACAACAAATTAAAATATGGCATTTTGAATGCGAGGTGGAAGAGGCCGAGGTCGAGGCCAGAGAGGATGACTTGTTGCAAATGTTGAAGTCATTAAAGAGATGAAAAATCTTCAAGCATGGTTAGAAGTAATGGAAGTTGGCCAACGAAGAGGCATTGACATAGGAGATGTCAGTGAAAGAGAAGAAGAATCTTCAGGAGCAGAAGCAGAACCTGAAGAATAAGGTGTTGATAAAAGTTTGGTCAGAGCCATCTTGGGAGTCATCTCTAGACCAAGAATGGAAGTGCCAATGTATGAAGGAAATTTGAAAGTGGATGAATTGATGGACTAGATCAGTACTATGGACAAGTACTTCGAATATGAAAATGTTGCAGATGATAAAAATGTAAAGTATGTTGTGACAAGGATGAAAGGACATGCATTGCTCTGGTGGGATGGATTACATGCTGAGAGACAGAATAGAGGTAAGTCAAGGATCAAGAGTTGGGACATGATGGTTGAAAAATTGAAAGCTAAGTTTATGCCTCGAGACTATCATCTCAATTTGTTTAGACAAATGTAGAATTTTAAGCAAAGAAGTATGTAAGTGAAAGAATACACCGAAGAATTTAATAAATTGAATATTAGAGCTGGTCACATAGAGGAAAATCCACATAAAGTTGTTAGATACCTCAATGGACTAAGATATGAAATTCAAGATGAAATTGACATTTTATCTCCTAATACTTTTGAGGAAGCATATTAGTTTGCTCTTAAGGCAGAAGAAAAGTTAACAATGAAGCAAAAAAAGAGAGGAAGAGGTCGTAGTTCAACAAGAGGCAGAGGAAAACAAGGTGGAAGAGAAATATCTTCAGCTCGAAAGGAATAAACAACCAATTCACATCAACAAGAACAATCACCAAGAGGTGGTGATTTCAGAGGAAGAAGACCTTATCAAAGAGGTAGGGGTTCTTCTATAAGATTTTTTATATGTAATAAGTTTGGGAATAGATCAAATGAATTTCCAGAAAATGCTTCCACAAGCAGAGGAGGTGCAAATGTTGTTCAGGGTGAGGAAGAAAGTGTGGAGTCATTTGTGCATGAGAATGCACCGGAAGTTGGAGAGTCAGTAACGACCTCCTCGTTACGACAACAACTCTGATAACAGGTGCAATTTTTTTTTGTTTAAGGTGTGTGCGCGCGTGTAGAAGTAACAGACACCCTTGACTCTACGTTGCCACTCGACATCCAACAAGACGCAACCACGATGTTCATCACAAGAATACTGAAGGCACACAACGAGTAACTGCAATCCATATACGACCATAGACACAAGGCGCACAATGCAAACATTTAACGACATACTGGGTTATGCATAGTACGATCACAGAGGGAAGAATCCATAGTAGTAGAGTTTACTATTTCTGCACAGGAAAGCAGGGCGTTTAATCTTAGTTCGTTGCTCCAGAGAGAGAGAAGGTCAGATAGGCTCCTGGACGACTGCTCAGGCAGGAACTAGTAATCTCTGTCAGGTGTGTCGCAAGAGTGGAAACCCTGCCTTTAAAGGGCCCGAGACTCTTGATACGACACATGATTCTTTACAAAAATAATCACACACACAGACTTATATACTGGGCTACATGGAGGTGTCTACCTCCCGCCCGACAAAACTTGATAAAGCAATAAGATGATTACGACCTCGTACAACATAAATTATATGAACAACACGTCCTCCAGGAAGGCACAAGTAAGAAGGACTCCGACAACGACCACTAAAGTTATGACAAGGAAATGTCTATGATTCAACAGTGATTGATTATTAGCCCATTTTCCATTTAATTTTATTAACCCCGAGTACATTAGCATAAGGTAAATCTACTTAATTTATTGTCCTGAGTTTAAGGGCCTTACCCTTTGTGTTAAAAATAAAAGAATTAAATGTCCTTACGGTGATTTAACCTCACCATTACATTTATACTACTACTACGTTGTAAACAATTGACAATGTCCTTACACTCCTAAGTTATCAACAACTACCATACTTACATTGATATTACAAGCTTGCAGTTAACTAATTATTAATGCAATTTAAAACAACATTGCACTTATCTAATAATTAATAATTGACAATTAATGAGAAACTGAATAACCATATCATTTCATCGATAATTTATAATGCAATTATCCACACCCAAGCTTGCGGTTAAACTAATTATTAATGCGATTAAAACAACCTTGCACTTATATAACAATTAAATAAATGACAATTAATGAGAAATTGAATAACCATATCATTTCATCGATAAATTATAATGCAATTATCCACACCTAAGCTTGCAGTTAAACTAATTATTAATGCGATTTAAAACAACCTTGCATTTATATAACAATTAAATAAATGACAATTAATGAGAATTTGAATAACCACAACATGGGTTTATGTGCTGCTAACCCTAACCTTACCCGTTAATCCACGTTCCAAGGGCATTACTCTCACGTAAATTAAGACTACAAACTAAATCAATAAATGAAATCTACATGTCCCAACTTTAAACGCATAAAACTTGCTATCTCGGAAGCCTCCTTTTCCAGCTATCATTTTAATCAGCACTCAAGTCAGGAAAGAGTAAGTGAAGGCGGTTGTCAGGGTAGCGCCGTTCAAGGATGAAAAGCATCCATATTGTGACTGGAGCCAGCAGGTCTCGAACAGATTGAGGTTCAGTAAAAGGTGACCTGGCCTGAGCATTTCTTAAATCGTTTTCCAGGGGAAAGAGAGGTGGCGGTCGCGTGGTAAGGGTGCTGTATAAGTGGAAAGGATCGTAAAACAGCCAAAAGCTGAAATCTCTACGACCCCAAGGGTTTAATGCATGCAATTTTTTTTTTTTTTAAGAGCAAAGCGTGGAACGAGTCCCACTCATATTACCGAATTTAAATAGGGTAAGTCTACTGAGGGAGGGCGCGTGGGCTGTCAGCCATGGGACGCAACCAGCTGTACATGCACGCCAGAACAAGGGAAAAATCATTTTTACTCGCTGTCCAAAGGAACAACATTTAATGTACCGGTTCATCCCAAGGCGACAAGTGAACTGTAATAAATCTTAATTTCCACTGCACCACTGTCCCTGGAAGTCCGTCAGGCTGGTAATCACTGCTCTTGAACTAACCTTGCACAGGTTTGTAGGTTACGGCCCTTGGTTTCCAGGTTCGACTCACCACTCCTTCAAGGGCGAAAGTTCTCTACAGATCGCTAAGTGGAGGCCGTTGAAGTGGAGGAGATCAGACAAGGCGTTGCGTGCTTGACTTCTACCAATCGGTTCTCTAAAATAAAGTGCTGCCACAGGAAAAACTTTGGCCCGCGCACTGTGCACGTTGGCCCAACAGAAAAGGGAGATAACGCTTTAGGAGGGGACATCATACAGTCCAACAGGGAAGCGTAATATCGGGATCAATGCCGGAAAGGGTGGGCTCAGGAAACCTCCAAGGATATAAACAACACCGCCAACAATAGATCGCAATAAATTATTCATTCTATTCCGTTTCAGCTTTACAACCTTCTCTATCTAACCTTGGAGCAGACATGCAGGGTTACACCTTATGCAGATTTATAGTTTAACCGGATTATAACAACACGACAGACTCAATCACTTTACGGATGTTCCAAACTGTACAACAAGGGCGATCTATCCACTGTTTCAGATAGGCATGGGCGCAAGCAATACACAACTCTGAATTTAAGTGTTTCTACGGCTTCAAGATGCAACATGAAGAGGCATATAGGACACCAATGGTTGCCCCACCCCCGCATAGCCAACATAATAAGAAAAAGATACAGACAAGAAGTTATTCCTTGGCCAGAATACCTCGGCACACATCATTTTATCTAAACTCTCTGTCACTCAACGCTGCCACTGAAATGGTAATAAACATAATTCCATAATCACCTTTAATAAATTTAAGATGGTCGGGTCAAACATTAAGGGAAAAACAACCAGCAGTTTACCTACCTGCCACATAATGCAGAACTAAATCTTAATTCCTACGACATTTTAACATTCAACAGGAGACATACCGTTGCCTTTCGCCTTCCCGAGGGTTGTCCGCACTCCGTGCCGCTCCTGCTCCGTGCCGCTCACGCTCGCCGACCGTAGAGACTACACCGGTACCTCCCAGCCAAACGCTAGGGGTAATCTGCTTCCCCCTTAGCCCCCCGAGCCGCAAAGGGGCCACACACACTCCAGTTAGTATACCTAGCTTCCCAGCTCACCTCCAAGGCTGAGCTACCACTCTATTACCAGCTGAGAAAGTCCCAACTCCTCACAAGCAATCAATCCCGTTTTCAATTTCGGCAGCATAACAATACCTAAAAGCCCATCCTTCTTTCCCCCTTCCCCCCTTTCTTTTATGGAGTCTCGAACCCTAAATCATATTTAATTTAAGTGTTAATGAAAAACCCTCAAAATTTCTCTGTCTTACAAGTGTCACTCATCCCCCACCTTTCTCCACAATTAATTTCTTTAACTTATTAATTGTCTATGTTTCCCTTTTTACTTAGTTTCCCTATTTTTTTTTTTTAATCCCTTCTTTAAAACCCAAAAAAAAAGGTAAATGCGCTAATGCATCTTTTCATTTTAGTTTTAAATTCATACTTTTTATACTCCGCTCGTTAAATAATTTTATTACTATTGGTTCAGTCTGAGTTAACTAAAAGTGTAATTTATGTATATTTATATTTTTAAGAAAAGTTATGTTTCAATTTGAATAAAAGTTATGAGTTCATTAAAGTTAAATGGTTGAAAAAAGATTATGAAATCTTGTATCCGTTTGATATATTGGTTGTATAGTTGGATGAAGTTAACTTTAATAAATCCAAGAACTAGAGCTCAAGTACGTTCTAAAATTGTATTCTCAATGCACTGCATTGAGGTGTGAACTCTAGCCTAAAATCTCATAATGATGTTTGCTTAATTATTTTAATGGTTATTAGGGTTAATGGCTTTTAATAATCATATTTGGGTATAGGATTAGGTCAAGATTCATAGGAGCTATTTCATTTAGAATCAGGGTTAGGATCTTTTTAGAGTTAGATTTAGGGCCTTTTTCCTTAAGGTTAAATGAAATTTTTATCTTAGAGAAGTTTTTTTTTTTTTGATTTAGGTTTGGATTTTGAACTGGACGACGATTTGTTTAGGGGTGTCATTTTAAGAATTTATTAAGGCGTTATTGTCTTAGGGCTATTTAGGTTTGTTTCCTTCATCCACATCAATGCGACGTGCCCTTCAGGATGCACCACATGCTCCAAGGGTGCCACTCGCCTCATTCGTTTCCTTTGCGCGACGTGCCCTTCAGGATGCACCACGTGCTCCAAGGGTGCCACT
>ML798904.1:1749-23231 GCA_009831015.1 Picea engelmannii | reverse complement strand
TCCGCTTCTAGAAGGATCTTCCTCTAGATGCTTCTCTTAATAGACATATTTAGTATAAATAAGGGTCGAGGGTATGAGAACCCTAGCTTGGAGATTATTGTAACAGAGCGTTGCTCGATTGGAGGTTGCCCCCCCGAAGAGGCATGTGAACATTGCTTTTTGAATCAAAGTGCTATTTCTATTGCTATTGTTATATCATTTCTGTGTATTGTGAAGATTATGATGGATATTTTATTGTTATTCTGCCATTTCTAGCATTTTATTTCTGTTCTACATATTTTATATATCTGGTATCTTGCAAAGGTACTATTGGTCAGTGGAAAAAAAATTATGTAGGAAATTAAAAATGAGGAGGCACATTTTTTTTAATTGGAAATCCCAAGGTAATTTTCACTAGCACAAATTTAGATGATTTACCTGAAGAAGTTAAAAATTTGTTGGATGAATTTGCTGATATTGTGGTTGATGATTTTCCAAATGAGTTACCTCCACTAAGAAGCATCAATCATCATATAGATTTGATTCCAGGATCCAATCTTCCCAATACGACAACATATCACATGACCCCACAAGAGAATGAAGAGATTAAAAACCAGGTACAAGAGTAGTTGGATAAAGGTATGCTCAGAGAAAGTTTGAGCCCATGTGTTGTTCCTACAATTTTAAGTGCAAAGAAGGATGGAGGATGGAGAATGTGCACAGATTTCAAAGCCATAAACAAAATCACAATCAAGTATAGATTTCCATTACCCTATATTGATGATTTGATGGATTTATTGACTGGTGCTAGATATTTTTCAAAACTATATTTGAAAAGTGGGTATCATCAGATTAGGGTTAGAGAAGGAGATGAATAGAAAACAACCTTTAAAACAAATGATGGATTGTATGAATGGTTGGTAATGGCTTTTGGACTTACAAAGGCCCCTGGTACTTTTATGAGGTTGATGAGTGAAGTACTCAAGGATTTTATTGGTAAATTTATCATAGTTTATCTAGATGATATTTTGATCTACAGTCAGTCTAGAGAAGAACATTTGAGACACCTCAAGTTGGTCTTAGATAACTTGCAGCAGGAAAATATATTAATCAATCTGAAAAAGTGTTGTTTTGTGAAGATAGAGTTGGTTTATTTGGGTTTTGTGATATCAAGAGATGGCTTGAATATGGATCAAGAGAAGGTGAAGGCTATCATAAATTGGACTAATCCAAGGAGTGTTTTTGAGGTAAGGAGTTTCCATAGATTTGTGAGTTTTTAAAGAACAATTCATCAGAAACTTTAGTGGAATATGTGCTCCAATTATAGAAACCAATAAAGAAAACAAACAACCATTTAAATGGATAGAGGCAACTGATAAAAGTTTTAAATTAGTAAAGAAGAAGATAACAAAACAACAGATTGAATGTGATAAACTCTTCCAGGTTGAATGTGATGCAAGTGGGATTGCAATAGGAGTTGTTCTAAGTCAAGAAAAGAAACTAGTTGCTTGTTTTAGTGAAAAGTTAAATGAAGTTGAACATAAATATTATTCCTATGAGAAGGAATTTTATGCCATTTTTCAAGCACTCAAGAAATGGAGACACTACCTCATGCCTAAAAAAATTGTTCTTTACACTGATAACTATGACTTGCAGTATATCAACAGTCAAACAAAATTGAAACAAAAACATGTTAAGTGGATTGAGTTCTTGCAGAATTTTACTTTTGTTATTAAACACATAAGTGGGCAATCAAATAAGGTAGTAGATCCATTAAGCAGGGTCAGTTTAATTTTGTATGAGTTTGAAGTAAACGTTTTGGGGTTTGATGAATTGAAAGATATGTACAGAGATGATGCAGATTTTAAAGATGCTTATGTAGCCTGTGAAAATCCAGTGAGCAGAGACATGATTCCATGATTGGATTATTTGATACAAGAAGGATTATTATTTAAAGGAAACATTTGTGCGTTCCAAGATGTTCAATGAGAGAAAATTTTCTGAAAGAAAAACATAATGATGGATTAACAGGACATTTTGGACAAGACAAGACATTTGCTCAACTAAGTACATTTTATTTCTGGCTTGGTATGCAAACTGATTTCAAGAAATTTGTTGAAAGATGCATGGTTTGTTAGCATGCAAAAGGATGGAGGAAAACTATTGGATTATATCAGCCATTACCAATCCCAAACAGACCATGGGATTCTGTGAGTATAGACTTTGTGTTAGGATTACCAAGAACTCAACAAGGTAATGATTCTATTTATGTGGTTGTTGATAGATTCTAAAAAATGACACACTTTATAGCTTGTAAGAAAACCAGTGATGCAACCCATATTGGAGATTTGTTCTTTAAAGAAGTTGTTAGATTGAATGGTTTGCCAAAAAGTATTTTTTTTTCCTGATATAGACACACAATTTGTGGGTCATTTTTGGAGAAATTTATGGAAAACATTTAGGGACCAATCTCAACTTTAGTTTAACATATCACCCACAGACTGATGGGAAAATAGAGGTGGTAAATAGAAGTTTGGGAAATATTTCAAGATGTCTGGTAGGTGAGCATCCCAAGCAGTGGGATCAAGTACTTGCACATGCAAAGTTTGGATATAATGATTCACCTAATAGAAGCACACGATTAATTGCATTCAAAATTTTGTATGGAATGCACCCTAGAGGAATTTATGAATTAAGAAATATAGGAAAACAAGAAGTGAGAAGTGCTGTTGGTGAAGATTTTGCAGTAAGTATGCAAGAATTACAAGAAAGAGTTAAGCATCAACTACAAGACAACAACAACAAGTACAACCAGAAAGATGATTTGAAGAGAAGAAAATTGGATTTTGAAGTTGGAGACTTGGTCATGGCACATCTCAGAGAAGAAAGGTTTCCTAGAGGGGAATATAACAAGTTAAAACTTAAGAAGATTGGACCATGTAAATTGTTGAAGAAGTTTTTCTCAAATGCTTATGAAATAGAACTTCCAAGTAACATTAAAATTTCTCCAATTTTTAATATATCGTATTTATATCCTTTCAAGGAAGTAACAAACAGTACAATAGATGCACCCGATAGTGACAACATTCAGACCATTGACTGGGAGAAACAACTACCTACAACACAACAAAAACAAATTGAATCTATATTGGACAGAAAGGTAGTAAAGACGACAAGGGGTAAATAGTACTTTCAATACTTAACCAAGTGGAAAGGACAACCACTTGAGGATGCCATGTGGATGACATCAACAAAAAATTCTAAATATGGTACAAGTATTGAGGAATTCCTGGAACAAGCCCAAGAACAAGTACTTTCTTCCTCGAGAGTCTGATGCAGGAACATATTCCAAAATCAACTTAGTATTTGACCTCTAGAAGGTCTTAGGAATTTATGAGAGGAAGTTGGTTTCCTCATTGTCAAGAGGCTTGTAATTGTTTGATTTTCCTAAGTTCTGTTGGTCTAGAATGTCTCTAGTGTGTTAGAGAACAAGGGATTTTTCCGAAAATGTAATAGTTATGTCTAATTTAGATAGGAGGTTGGAGAGTTAGAAAATTTAGGAGAGATGTTTGGATTTGGTCCTAATTTCCAGTACTAGAATCGATTTGTTGTGAGAAAATTAGATTTCTATTTGTATTTGGTAAAATTTGATCCTATTTTTTGTGATCTGGATCGATCTTTTTTGTTTGTAATAAAAACTCTGCTAGGCATAGAAAGGAACACGAGAGAAAGAAGACATGGAAGGTAGAAAATAATTAATAAGAATCTCAATATTTTTATAAACCCGTCTCTTTGTACGAAATCAATTATCCACTGGGTTCCATACTCAATTTCTTGTTTTACTGTGAAATTTTCCTGCTCATGATTATTCCGTTGAAACCAATTGAATGCACATGAGAGCACAAGAGGAATCATTGTGTTTTAGTGTTAATAAGTGTTTGCAGGTTTCAGTTTGATGGAGTTTCTAATTTGGTGAACTGCTAAAAGAGTTAGCAATACCTCCAATACTAGAGGTACTGGACTAACCCTTTTTAAAACCTTACGAATTGTGCATTGTAAAGTTCTAGTAGCCGATAGACCTGAAAACTCGATATACTAGATTGACTTCCCACTTATAACGACAACACCAAAGGTAATGACTGATGGTCTGATCTCTGGTGTGACTGTTGGCCGATCTATGGCATACAGTAAAAATTTCGGTGGATATCAGGAACCAATGGGCCAACATTCCAGAGTACTAGGGAATCAGATCCGTGGAGAACGGGGGCGATAAGACCAGGACCCGACAATCTGACACATATAAGAGTACCATGATATCAGGACCCGATAGTGATAAAACAATCTAAATCGAGATATAGGGACTCGGTGGCCCGATAAAATTTGTTTACACAAAGAAAAGCTCTGGTATCCCAATGAGGCCGAAACTCGACTGAAATAATTATTAACTGACAGAAACCATTCACGAGAATTGACGAAAAATTTGCAGGTTTGATGAATAAGGGGGGAAAATCAAAATTTTCCAAATAAGAGAGGAATTTCGAATTGTTTGAGTTGTAACCAGTCTGGATTGGCATCAAAAGAGAAATCCAAACTCTCTTAAAATAATTCCTATTTTTGAAGGTCCCATGATAGAGTTTTCTCTAGGTTAAGAACATCTCTTCCCAAGTAGTGGTTTAACCTAGAAAAGGTGCACATCTAGACTTATTTGGCACAACTACACTCTTAGAATACATGTTTAACTAATTATTGGCCTAGAAACACATTGCACATTGTGAAGGACCCACAAGCCCTCTTTTCTTCAACTTTTCTATCATGAGCATCTTCCCATGGACCAAAATCCAACAAAAAATATTAATTTTGGGCAATCCTTCATTGTTCCATATTTTCTTCCAAAGGGCCAAGTGTTGGGGTAATTGGAGAGACTCTAACTACAAGAGGTACCCATATTTGAATTTGTATAAAGATTCTGTTGGCACAAGGGCAGATCCAGGGTTCAACGCTTCAACAACGCACCAGCAAAACCCTAACTACTGACCCTTTCGGCAACACCTGCGAAGAAGATGAAGTCTCACCCGAGGTAGAGGCAGGGGGGTTGTAGGACTCAGGTGTCTACAACCAAGCTGGGACACATATCTGTGATTACAACACTTAACATAGCACTTATCCAATAATGTGCATTAGATTATGGTTCTCATTTACATCACAGACTAACCCTCATTACAGATCAACGCAATAACAATCAACATCTAACACTTCCAATCACTTAGCACATAGCATTAGCTTAGATCTAGAATTAATTCACATCATTAAGAACTAAGCTACAACAGGTGCATTCATTATACATAACAACAACAACACTAAGCAAATAACCACATAATCAACATCGCACAAAGCACATCAAGGCACATGATATACGTGGTTCACCCCAATGTGGGGCTACATCCACCAACTTCTTCTTATTCTTTATTAGTCTTTCAAGCTTCTTACATTCATCCGCTCATGTGCACAAAGCCACAGAGACAAACTTCGCAGGGGACAGGATATTTGCGAGATGCGCACAAGATCCTCCTTCCCAAAACCAGGTCAAGGCACAAAGCCAACTCCTTAGTAACACATAACACTTACATACAACATCTGTGCACAAAGCAACTTACAAAACACTTACACTTAGCTCTGCAAGCTCCAACACATTCTTGCACTAAGCTTCTACTAATAAATCCCCTTACATCGCTTAAATACTACTTATTTATACAATTACAATCGGGCCTAATCATGGGTAAACCCATGGAATGACATCCAAAAACCCTAATACAAAATCCCTAATGAACCCCTTGATGGGTCCACAAAAAAGTGAGATCTCACGATCTCTGCTTCGCTTGGGAACTCCAACTTCATCCAGCCCGTCGAAGTCCCAAAAGTGGTCAAACACGACCAATATTTCCTCAAAACTTGGTCATGGGCCAATAGGCCCCCAACACTCACCTGTGACTCATCCCGAGTCACTCAGATGTGGGAAACACTGCTTCGAAGGCCTCGATCTTAGCTCGAGTTGCCTCGACTTGCTGCCTCGCCAAAGCCTCCAGCTTGACGAACTCCTGAATTACTTGTTCTGTAACAGGCCCTTCTAGGCACTGTTCCACTATTGTAACCAATTGTTCCAGTTGCAACCCCTGTCCTTCAATCTCTTCAAAAAATGTGCCTGCTTCATCCTGCACTGGCTGGAGTCTCTGTGTAACCTCCATGACTTTTCTCTGGATGGTAGTAATCTGTTGTTGGAATGTGCATTGTTCCTATGATCTTTTCATCCTCTTGACTGCAGTGAGCAGCTTCATCTGTGCCTAGACGATGGATGCCTGCTGTTGCACCTCCTGGAGCTGTGATTCCAGTTTTCTCAGCTTCAAATATTTTGCAAGGCGCTCATAGTTATGCACACTATGATTACTTAATTTCTTACACTCTGAGGCTAGTGCCCCGATTCTTTCTACTACATTCCTGGAAGATTCTTCCCTTTCATCACGCACTTCTTGCAGAGTGATAGGTACTTCTTGGAGATCTAACTCCATTATCCATGCTTGAAGATACTGAATGGCTTCGACGAGCTTCTCCACTTGCATCTCGGTTGAATATGGTTCCTCCTGTGCCAAACTTGACATAGAGTGAAGTGATTTAGTCACTGCCTCTTTGACCACAGTCTACTCTACGAGCAACTGGTATTTTTATTTATGCATCTTCTCTTTGTCCTCTTCGAACTTCGCCCTAATTTCATCATTCTCCTACTGCGCAACTCGAAGTTGCTCTAAGACCTCCTCCTTTTCTTGCTTCATGGCTTCTATAGCCTGCTCCTTTTCTTCTTGGACTCGACGAAGTCGAGCCTTTGTTGCATCTGCTAATATTCATAATTGGGTGGGATCATCCCCCAATTCTACCATTTCTGCTGAAGAAGGCACAATAGCTATTGCGCGGCTCGAATGGATAGCTTGTTGTATGTCCTTGAGCTCCTTCTCTATTCTGTCATATAGTTTTTCTTGCTTCGCTTCATGTCTCTACAAGATATCCTCTGAAGCGTCCTCCACGACTGTGATGATGAGGTCAACATCATCCACTATGAGAAAATTCTTTGACTGAGGCTTATTTGCTCGGGTCTTCTTTCATGCTGAGGGTTTCTGCGGGGAAACCTTCCTTTTCTTCGATGCTTTGGCCTCTGTGGGGGGATCCTTTGGCGGTGTAACTTTGCCTTTGTCTTGTTTCTCTCCTTCTAACCCTCCTTCTTCTTGGTTCACTTTGTCTCTTCCTCCTCCTGCGGGTGAGTCAGGCCTACTTTCCTCTAAGGCGCTGTCCTCCTCATCAATTTCTATGTTCTCTACTTCCTCCTTTTTCTTCTTTTTCTTCGTGCTAGTCTATCCATCATGTTCAACCCGGGTGACCAAGGGACTTCCGATGATGTCGGGGTCTGAGAGTTCTGTATCTTCCACCAGTACAAGGAACTCTACTGGCCATTCTTTGGTGATCTCCTCCATATCTTCGTCGGTCAGCTTATAATAGGACTGCAATTCCTCCTTACTTTCGTCCCTACACACAGTGATATAAATAAAGTGCTGATCTGCATGGAAATTCGTGAGTGGTATGTACTGGTGCAATGTATTCGAGGGCATTCGTGGAAATGCTTCAATGGCATGCTTCAGCTGCTGGTAGTGGGCATGGAAGACAATGTTCGACTGCCACTGATTCGACATGTCATTTGTGTACCACAAGGTGGAGAACCTCGTGGCCAACGACTCTGATGGCTCGAATTATGGGAATGTCACTCCTTCCGGCATCTTCCAAGCAACGAAGTTGATCGGTACTAGTAACCAACTAAAATGGAACTCATAGCCCTGATCCTGCGCTTCACAACAGTCCTTCTCGAGCTCGTTGATGAGGTAGTTCACCTAGTTCATTTGCATTCCTTCCACACACTTCCCTGCGAGGTCTACTACGAAGCCCGTGACCTGTGTTGGAAGGTTATTTTTGATGAGCTTACCAACTATAAGATGGCAAGATAGGCACATTGTGCCATCTTGTATGGAGGATACCTTGTAGCCTCGCTTTCCCTTCTCTACATCACCATAATCTTCCTTTATGAATTGTTCCAGGGAGTGATCTGAGGTCTTCCCTAGGTATAACTGGTGAGGGTTCGGTCCCTGCATGCTCAGTCTTGTGATCAAGTGGATCAATGTCGGATCCATAGTGACGCGCCTGCCAAGCCATAGATAGCCTCCATGATAGCACGACAGGAGGAGTTTAACATAAGCGTTAACCTTATGGTGTCGACCAAAGTGAGGGATCTTCATCACGTTCAAGATCGTTGATTGCATGAGCTCCTTTATCCATAGCTGGGAGACTGTGCGTGGCTTATTCCCAGTCATCTTCATCAAATACCTATGTGGTGTGAGCATCACATAGTTCTCCGGTCTCTGAGGTTGAATTCGTTGTTCTTCAAAGATGGGATGTGTCATAACTAGGGTCCAACGATGCGTATCCCCTTCAGGATGTACGAAGTGATCAACATGTATTCAAAGTCACGTGGGATACTATCACGACTAACTGTGCCAGCCAAAGGCGATATGTATTCAGGCAAGACTGGCGGGATCTGCTTCGCGTTAGCCAGATTGTCGCGGTGTTTTCTTCGCTTCTCAGTTGCGGTTCAACTATAATGACGTCCAGTCGAGGGGGATGCTTGCAGGCCCCCAGTCGACGACACCTGTATTCCTATAGACATGACTCTCTTAGTCATGAGGTCTACAAGAATCTCTTCCATGGAATTCTCTAATGCGCTTGGTTCGCCTGACACTCACACTTGTAACAAAATAAATCAGATTGGCGAATGAACAAGTGAGGTAATCAAACAAATGGAGAGGTCTAGAAAGCACAGAGTGATACAGTGGGTTCTTGTTAGCTCGGATATCATGGTTTTCAAAAAGTGGTCCCGACGCAACGTCTGACGGGTTAAATAACCAAGCGTCGTAAAAAATTCCTCCAACGGGTAGGAATGCCCCAATCAATACGAATAAGTCCATTAGGGCGTGACATCAACAATTCAATGACAGTCTTTCTGGAAATAACTGCATTTCTAGCCGTTCTGGAGCATCATTATAACAGTTGGGGTGCCTCCAAAAGCTATATTTCTTCGCCGTGGCGAAGTCCCATTCTATGTTGTTTTATTATTCCATCGAGGTTCAAGTTTTGCAGATCTGTCTCCTGCAAAGTCTTTTCTGGAACTTGCTGTAGTTTTTCTAACTTGGATTTCTTCTTACTGAGCTTACTTGCCTTCTTTCCTGTGATTCGAGTCTCCAGATTCCTCTTTCCATTCTCATTCTTATATGTTCTTAGCATAGTGACTTCACACTGCTGATGTTATTTCAAAGGGTTTAGAGATAATACCTCTTTTCTTACTAGGTCCTGGGTGGACATACTTTATTCTTGCATGGATAGGTAACCCTTCTTGCACTCTTTCAAAGTTGACAACTAATTCTCTTTCATTCTGTTGCTTCGACTCAACTTCTTGTTCTTCTATCACTCGATCTATTCTTCGAGCTATGAAATCCCTTAGTTCTTGATTTTTATTTTCTGTCTTCCTCCTCTTCTTTTCTTCTGATCCGATCCTTCTCAATCCAAGTCTTTCCCAATAAAAGTGGAAAAGGAGCACTGTTATCAATAAATTTAATGACTTCAAATTCTTATTCAGTTGATGTCTCATGAACAATCATAGGTATATTAGTAACTCTTCCACATAGGGTTATCATATTTCCTTTAAACAAGCCTATCCTTCCCAATGAAGGTATCATAGCAGGCTTTCCCAAAGTTTCCCAAGTTCTTTATGGCATAATATTCACATGTGTTTCTTCATCCAATACACAGTCTATGTCGAAGTCTTCTATCCTTGTAACTATGAACTGTTTTTCTTTCAGGATCTCTGGTAAACTTATGTCTCTGTGATCATCCATTTCTTCTTTTAACTGTATTAACACAGTCTCTGACTCTTTTTCTGTATGATTCTTTAACATATCCTTAGTCTCTTGACCTTCTTTATAGTTTTCTTGTCTCTTGTTCATCTTTTCAACTTTAACAATCATCCTTGGGAAATCCTCAACCTCATGACCAATGAATTTACAACAAAGACAAATAGGACCTACACTAGGGCATTCTTTAGCAAGATGTCCCAATCTTCTGCAATTGTAACACAATGTCAATCCTCTCTTTATTTTAAATGAGCCCCAATCTTTCCTATACTTCGCACTGGGATAACATTGCTGGACCTGCAATCTGCAAAAATTCTTTCTAGGTTCCTGCATCCACTTATTAGTCCACAAATTCTTTCTATGCATAAGAATAACATATTTTTCTCTATTTCTATAAAATTTATTCAGATCAACTCCTTCTTCTAACTGTTCCCTAGTTTTCAGACTAGGAAAAAATCTATCAAATAGACCTAGATTCATACTTTCGAAGCAAAAATTTCCACTTATCTTACCTTTACCAGAGCACAAAGTTTTAAGATCTTACCTCTTTTCTTCAGATCAGGTTCCTTTCTTAGCACAAAGCTTCGCAAGTTGATTAGAATACTCCGCACTACAACAATAGATCTGCGCACATAGCTTTCTCTTTTCTTCAGTTCCCAACAATCACAGTTTTAGGTCCCGGCAATGGAACCATTTGTTGGCATAGGGGTAGACCCAAGGTTCAATGCTTCAACATCGCAACAACAAAACCCTAACTACAGACCCTTTCGGAAACACCTGTGAAGTAGATGAAGTCTCACCTGAGGTAGAGGCATGGGGGGTTGTAGGACTCATGTGTCTACAACCAAGCCAAGACACATATCTGTGATTACAACACTTAACAAAGCACTTAGCCAATAATGTGCATTAGATTATGGTTCTCATTTACATCATAGACTAACCCTCATTATAGATCAACGCAGTAACAATCAAGATCTAACACTTCCAATCACTTAGCACATAACATTAGCTCAGATCTAGCATTCATTCACATCATTAAACACTAAGCTACAACATCGTATGCATTCATTATACATAACAACAACAACACTAAGAAAATAACCACATAATCAACATCGCACAAAACACATTAAGACACAGGATATACGTGGTTCACCCTAGTGTGGGGATACATCCACCAACTTCTTCTTCTTCTTTATTAGTCTTTCAAGCTTCTTACATTCATCCACTCCTATGCACAAAGCCACAGAGCCAAAATTTGCAGAGGACAGGATATCTGCGAGCTGTGCACCAAATCCTCCTTCCCAAAACTAGGTCAAGGCATAGATCCAACTCCTTAGTACATCTGTGCACAAAGCAACTTACAAAATAGTTTCACTTAGCTTTGCAAGCCCTAACACATTCTTGCACTAAGATTCTACTAATAACTCCTCTTACATCGCTTAGCTACTACTTATTTATACAATTACAACCAGGCCTGATCATGGGTAAACCCATGGGCCGACATTCCAAAACCCTAATACAAAAGCCCCAATGAACCCCTTGCTGGGTCCACAAAACAAGTGAGATTCCATGATCTCTGCTTTTCCTGGACGCTCCAACTTCGTCCAGCCTGTCGAAGTCCCAAAAGTGGTCAAACACGACCAATATTTCATCAAAACTTGGTTAAGGGCCAACAAATTCGCCCCACCCCTACTATCTCTTACACACTTATTCCAAGGAACACATCCTAAAAGCACTTGAGTAAGGACAAAGATCAGGGGCCTTAATGGTTTCGGAGGGGATCCAAATTTCCACCCCAAGTATTTCCTAGAAATTTTATCCCAAAATGAGATGTCGAATAGAGTCTGAAGATTGTTGACATCCATCCAAGCTTCGAGGGGAGCTAATTCATATATGCAATAGAGTGATTCCTTCCCCTAAATTTCATCCTTCTAGATATTCACTTCTTTCTTGTTACCTAGAATCCATGTGATTTTTTCCTTTGTTACTGGAATTCCCGCTTTAAGTAGCTTCAATATGTGCAAGCCTTTTTTAACCTTTAATGGATTCTATAAACATCTAACACTTGAAACCCTAAAATATTTTTTCAAAAATAACTTCTTCCACCACTCCAAATTACCTAAGATCATTCACTAGAGAAATTTGGCTCCCATTGCCAAATTCATCATAACTAGATCTTTTATTCCCAAACTACCCCTATCCTTTGGAGTTCAAACAATATTCCAATTGAGTAAATGATATTTTTTGGTATTAGATTTGCCCCATTTCCATAGAAACTTCTTGATGTTGATGGTGATATAGTTCATTGTGCCAACATGTGCAAGCATGGAAGAAAATTGATATACATGTAGTGCAGATAACACCAATTTAAGTGAGACCACTCTCCCTACTGGATTAAGCCATTGTGACCCCCATTGTCCAAATTTTGTTTTAATTTTTTCCAATTTACTAGACCAAGATTGAGAAGAGAGGATTTTGAGAGAGATGGGGATCCTAAGATACTTGAAAGAAGACTAGTTTCAAAACAAGGGACATTAAAGAAGTATGAAAATGGAGTGCAATACCTTGTAACTAATGGTCCATCCAAGTATTTGACATTTTCGGCAATTGACTACACCTCTAGATGTGTCTTGAAAAGAGTCCAAAATTTGATTTAAACTGTGATAACAATGGAGGCTCCACCAAGAAAAAGAGCACCATCTGCAAAATGAGATTGATTGAGACTTTTAGAACTTGGAACAATCTTTATCCCCAAAATATTTCTTGTAACCCATTCTACTTCAAGATTTTTGCTAAGAGAATATTCCATAATGATATATAAGAGAGTGGATAAAGGGAAACTTGCTTCAGTCCTTTACTGCCTCGAAAAAAAGACGCGGGTCTACCATTAACAAGATGAGTGATATAAGGAGATATAACACATGAAGATATCCACTATATAAATGAAGAGTTGAATCCAATTTTTTCCAAAACCTTGAAAAGATAGGAATGCCTCACACAATCAAAGGTGTTTTTCATGTCTAGCTTGATTATCATGCTTTCTCATTTACTTCCAATAGTGAATGAATATCTTCCTACAGAGTAACAATGTTATCAATAATCTGCCTATTTTGCATAAACCCCCCTTGATTATCAATAATGAGTTAGGGCATGAACCTTTTTATCTGATTGGCCTTAATCTTGGCCATGATATTGTAGATGACTTATAGAGGGAAATGGGACTAAATCTCGTGAAGGAATAAGGGTTCACTTTTTTTGGAATTAATGTCAAGAAGGAAGAGTTAGTACTGCCCCCATTTTTACATGACCATTGAGCATATTGAAACATCCTTTTAAGATCATATTTAATAAGATCCCAAAAAATATCAATAGAAGGAGATAGAAAAACCATAACGCCGTGGGGCTTTGTCTAGCTCCAACCTCCATACATAACTTTGAATTTTAGTTTCTTCATTTGGTTTCATCAATTCACTGTTTTCTTCACCCAATATCATTGCTAGAATATTCTCTAACAATCCTTCCACATTTTCTGGGTACACCTCCACCTATTGTGTAAATAAAGAGCATTAGTGTTGCATGGTAGCATTTTTTAATTCTTTGAAATTATAATTTTTTGTCCTATCCTCCCTTAAGATCCATTTCACATTTTTTCTGATATTCCTTGCTTTAGCATGCTTATGAAAGAAGCTATTATTGTGGTCTCTTGATTTGAGCCATAGGCTTCCAGAATTCAACCGCTAATGCTCCTCCTCTAATTGTGTGGCATGCTGGAGTTGCTTTTGAAGAATCAACTCTTCATCTTGAAGATGTAGCGTAACCTCCTCAGTTTCCATGTTGAGTTAAGTTTTTTCAAGTTGCAATATGAGATTTTATATCTCAAGAGAAGGTGATGTAAAAGAATCCTTTGCCCAATCTTTGAGAGATTTATTTAAGATACAAGACGAATTACTTGGGGTCCAACTACACCAAGATGAATGAACACATGCAATCACTTCTTAAGATTTAAGCCAAAGTAGATTAAACCATAAAGGAAAATGATCATAATCTAGGGAATTATGGAAATATAAATATATGGGCTTATGATCATAAATATATGAAGGAAGCATCTTGGATTTGAATTCAAAATCCCACGGGAGGAGATCACTTTGCACCAAAAAGCTATCAAGTCTGGCTGCAATATTGCCATGACCAGTTCTTTTGTTTGTCCATATATATTTCCCTTTGATTGGTTTTATGTCTAATAGATCCCATTCAATGACTAGATCCTTCAGTTTCTCCTTGAAAGGATCTTTTATAGTATTTCCCCCTCTTTTCTCATTATTATGAAATATAACATTCAATTGATGGAGGAGGATGTTCATGATATAATACTTCATATATGTTGGACATTTGTTGATTACAACTTCCTCTTTGACTAGGCACATAGGTTTGCTTTGGATGAGAGACTAAAGAAGAACCCTTGGAGTAGTTTTTTCCCCAATGGTTTTTAGCACTATATGAAACATAAGCTTTACCTACAACTACCTGATATATACCTCCTAAATTGACTTCCATATTGACTTAGATATTGCTTTTTGACTTCCATTTTTCCATTGCTCCTTCTTTTTTGCTACTTGTGGTTCTTGGGTTGTCTCCTTTTTATAGTCTTTGGAAAAGTTTTTGTATTAATGATAAGACTTGCATTTGAAAGGCGATTTCTCGTAATATAATTGATAGATATGTTGCTAATTATCAAGTGTTATTAACATATCTTATGACAAACCTTTCTATGGATACACCTCTATGCAAATTCGAGCACATGCAAACATATTTTCTCTGGGTTCAACCCTGTCAATGTAGAACCTTAGAGTATTACCAATGCAACAAAGAGAATCATCACTCTAATAGTGAACAGAAAGATGAGGAAGCCATACCTATACAAGAACAACTAAAGGGACCATCATTTTCAAGGCTGAAATTTGGAGACCATTTGTTCAGATACATTCCTCTGGTTCCTAAAAAATATGGCCCACTACGGAATATTAGATCCCCATCTTCTTTGGTTTAAAAAAGAAATGCATAAAACCCTCTGCCACAAGAGAAATGATGCATGTGTCATTTGATATGATGATTCCAAGTCTTCTACAACCAAGTCACCATTGTCTTGGGAGAAGACCAAATATAGGTGAACAAGCCAATAAGGCTGTGATCTGCAAAGGCCAGAGTTTTGCACCTTGACAAGGTAGGAGGTAACTTGGATTTAGGAATTTTCTCCAACCTCTTCACAAACCTGATTAGCTGATATTTGGAGGTCTTTGCATAGGCTACATGGCATTTATTTTTCCAATGTTCCGATTTCATCTAATTATATATTCTTAATTGTTTTAAGATGTCATTCATTTTATTAAAATGCTACGTGTCGTTTATTTGTTCAATGTTCTAATTTCATCTAATTATATATTCTTAATTGTTTTAGGATGTCATACCTTTTAAAATACTATTTAAACTATTGTTTTTAACATTATTAAAATACTACATGTCATTTATTTTTTCAATGTTTTGATTTCATCTAATTATATATTCTTTATTGTTTTAGGATGTCATACATTTTAAAATACAATTTAAACTATTATTTTTAACACTTTTTTATCTTTACTTCAATGCATAGCTAATAGCTATAGCTAAACAACACTGTTTTTAAACATTTAGCAAAAAAATATACATTTAAAAGATAGTTATAATGGAAAGCATATACATTTTAGAAGTTTTTGTTTAAAGTGCCATGTCAAAGAAAGCATTTTATGGTCAAAATTGAAAAAAAAACCAGAAAATTAATAATGTTTTTATAGATTTTGATGGATTTCATGTATAAATTGGAAATATTTAATGTTTTGTTCCTTGAAGTAATAATTCACATAAAAATGAGAGCCAAAAATTAAACAAGATAATATGGTAAATAACATCTTAAAAAGATTGACCATAAAGAAACAATATACATATATTTACTTTCAATGTAAAACTTCAAATTCTAAAACATTACAAATATAACTCATTAATAATATGTCAAATTGAACATATACTTCATCGACTTTTAAAACTAATCGATATTATTGAATATGCCAAATTCATCATTTTCATAAGCTAGACTTTCTCCTTGGACCTCATTACGCTCTTCTATTTGGTCTTCTATATATACAAATTATCCAAAGTGATCCTTTCTAAACAACCCTTTCAATGGTGATCAAGGTTCCTTTGACATTTTGTCACATTTGATGCATTGAGATCTCCTACCTTCAAACCATGTTCTTGCATTTCATCTAGAATAACTTTCTCTTTCATGAAAGGTGCTTTGGGGGGTGTCTATTCTAGAAGCCTCCATATAATGAGAACGAATTGGCGCTAAAAGTAAAAGAAGAGACCCTAAACTGGTAGAGGGTTTTACATATTTCCAACAATCACTCTTGGTTTTAATTGACACAACCTTCTTGACGTGTTCTTTTTATTTTTATTAATTATTTCAGTCAAACAAAATTTTGTTTCTTTGAGGTAAACCTTTAAATCCTTGGATCCCATACAGTTTCGTAAGGTGAGAATGGTGTAGAGTGCTCTAGAGAGAGGGCGGCCATGATTATTTTGGGGATTATTATGATAAGTCATGACACTAGTCAAAAAATAAATAATGATAATACTAATAATTCAACACCATTCTAATTCGTAATTAGAATTATTTTTATGATATATAGTTTATATTAGAGGGATGGTAAACATCATCAATAGTGGATTGATCTTTTGTGTTGGGTCTGAAGTGTGCTTTAGATATGGGGAGTTACTCGATTTATTTTTTGGTGATTGACTTGAAGCATGTTTTACATTAGGCAACTTGAGCTACAATGGACCAAGACTCCTTTGAGAATCATTGGATTTTTTTTGCAAGTTGTTCTTTAGTTTGTAGGAGGTGATTTATCCCTAGTGAGGGTGATGATATAACTTGGGTTTCGTTTTTCACCAATAACGATTTTGCTTAGACCGATGTTTTTTCATCATGGTTATCTTTTGAGAAATTTATGGTGTATTGTGGTTGCTTTAGCTTAGGTTTCAATTTGAGCAAATTGATATTTATAACCTCCATGTTCAGGATTTAAACCATGGGTTGTCAACTCGGGATGTCTTTAGGCCCAATATTTGAAAATCTTTGCTTTAGGCATGGATTTATCAAATAATCACTTATCTCTACAACTTTCCGTGCCCCGAAGCTTCTAAATCATGAGTCCTATCTGGATTCCTTTGAGCATCATTGACTTTCCTTTTGCAATTTTTTATTTAGTCTATGGGAGGTGATTTAGCTCAAGTGAGGGAAATGAACTAACTTGAGTTTTCTTGGCCACCAATAACAAATTCCATTTAGATTATTGTTTTCAACATTGTGGTTATCTTTTGAGAACTTTATGTAGTACCAAGGTCCCCTACATGAGGTTGCATGCTAAGGAAATTGATATATATATATATATATATATATATATATATATATATATATATATATATATATATATATATATATATATATATATATATATATATATATATATATATATATANCCTTTGAGAGTCTTTGCTTTGAGCCCAAATTTATTAGACCATCACTAGCTCTATGGATTCTATACACTCAAGTTTATGTTCCCAGAAGCTTCCAAACCATGAGTCCTCTTTGTTGGGGTAAATGGCTTGTGTGCTTAGAAGCATGGGAATGATTTTGGGTTAAAGTTACACTTGGATGTCCAAGCATCATATCCATGTATAGGGCCAACATTGTCCAAAAATAAAGCTCAAAAGGTCTAGTTTTGGTGGTCAAATTATTCTCCTCTTGGATACAGTGGGAGCATTAATAACGCTTAGATACTCTAAAGAGGTTGTAACACCTATAGGATTAAGGGATTCCTCTCACTCTCACTCCATTGATCATTCCATCAATAAAGTGTATTTAATCCCCATAATATATCTTAGCAAGGCGATTGTGGTGCACGTAGAATTTTATATGGATCATAGGTTGATATCGAGCTTCAATGGGCTCTAACCCTATCTAGACACCACTCGATTCATAGAATATTATGAGTTGCAGGAAATTCATTTAAGGGCACAAAGTTAGGATAGGACAAGCCGCAAATTGAGACAAAGATGTTGTGAGTTGTAAGCCATGTTGAGTATTCAAGGGCATGGTGTTTTAGAGAAGCTTATCATCATTACCTTTATAACTTGAGCTACTTAGGATGGGAGATGCTAATAGTCCAAAATCAGAGGCATTTGTCTCTTTGGTTAGATCTTTGAACCCCCATAGAGGGAATCAACCTCATCAAAGGAGATATGTAAAATGGTTGGAATTAATTCTTCAACTGGACCTCCCATCTCCAGAACCAAGAAAGAAAACCCTCATATTATATGAGCATGATATAACAATAAAGTTTATAGGCCTTTGGCCTAGTCCAAAAGTTGTGGAAATTTGGGTGGTTAAGAAATTATTTCCCAAGATTAAAGGACATGTATCGTTTTTTTCTTTTGAGCATGGCTATTTTTTTCTTCTTTTTCTTAATAAAGAAGAACAAGTTTTGGGATTTTTCTCTGGACGATATTTTATACTATCCAAGGGAATGTATCTGTCCTCATGGTCCCTAGACTTCAATCTAGAAGAATAAATCACTATAGCCCCGGTGTGGTTTAGATTTCCTCATCTCCCTTTAATTTTTTGGGATGATTGAACTCTCAGAGATATTGGAAATAATCTGGGTAGATTCATTGACCTAGCATAACCAAAAGAAAATACATTTTTCTTTGCAAGAATATGTGTGGAGTTGGAATTGGATAAGGAACTCCTAGAGGCTCCACAAATCAATATTGATGAATGGATCCATTAACATATCTTAGATTATGGGCATATTCCATTCAAGTGCAATAATTGCCATGTTTATGGAGATTTTTCCAAAATTTGTCCAAAAAACCAAGAGGACCAACCTTCATTAAAAAAAAATACAAGAGAAGAACTTCAGTTCAATATGGTCTCAAGCAGGTGCATAAATTCCTAGAATAAGAGGCCGCCCCAGTCAACGACATCCCAAGAGGGTTTTCCCACCTCAAGAAGTAATCTATTTGAAATTATTGGAAATATAGAGGGTTTAGTAAATATAGAAAACTTGGAGAAAGAATGTGAAAAGGAAGCAATCAAACCTAACTCTAGATCAACATTCCTTGATAATGGCACAAATACATTCCTTAATGATCTTTAAACTGATGCTCTAGAGAAATGAAAGAAGATGATGAAGATAATGAGGAAGAGGATCGATAAGAAGTAGAGGAGGAAGAAGAGGGGATAGATAAAATAGAGGAGGAAGAAGAGGATGAGGAAAAAGAAACAGAGCCAAAAACAAGGATTCACACTGAACCTTCTAAATCCTTTGATGAAATCCTAAAGCAAGAACCATATCCCTCCCATCCTCTCACAAGGGGAAGGAAATCCGATCAGGTCCATAGAACTTTTGAGGTAGAAGAGAAAATCCTCTTTGGATATTAAACACTTCTAGAATTTACTTTGGGTAAGGGAAGGACTACAACCAACAAGTGATAACTATATGTTCTATTTTTGTACTTTCCTTTGTAATCAATTTGTAAGAATCTACTTTTGTGTTTAGGAATTTGGCAAAAAAATCCCTTATAAGCAAATTCACCTTCTCTCTTCCTAGTTCTTTGAGGGGAGAAGGGAAAATCCACAAAACCGCAAGATCGATAATATTCCCATTCAACACCTTTTGAATGCTTGATGTTAGCTTTGCTACAACTTTTTTTAATATAATTTTTCCCAATTTCGATTTAAAAAATAAATAAATAAGCTACTATGAAATTTTACCATCTTGTCGCATAAATTTATAACAACAATTAAAAAAATGTGTTTCCATATTTCATCAAATTCATTCACCACTAATTATTTATAATTATATCAACACACACACACACAAAGAGAGAGAGAGAGAGAGAGAGAGAGAGAGAGAGAGAGAGAGAGAGAGAGAGAGAGATCATTTTTTTCCAAGTTACAAATCCCAAAGAATACCCCCAAGTACTTCCCCTCATTTCGAGGATGGTACCCAGGGTAAACCCTAGAATATTTAGGGCATAAGGTCGATCGATAATAGAGATATTGAATCCATTACAACAATATACTCATATAAATTCAACATGTCACTTGCGAGAATTGAACCCAGGTGGGGAGGATAACATCATTCCTCCCAACCACCCGAGCTAAAGACTATTGAAAGAGAATGTAATATCCTTATATACACTTACATAGTATTTTGCAATCTTGTAAAGTGAAACTCTATGTACATAAATTTTATCAAAAATGTGTCAAAAAATATTATCTTTATTAGATTGAAATTGACATAAAAATGTGTTTGAAGATAGATCTCACAAAATATTTAACCAAAAAAATTGATTAAAAGTGAATAATATACTACATGGAAACAAAACTAAATTATAAGTAAATGGCCATTGGATACATTCAGGTTTTGAGATGCATACATCTAATATCATCATTCTCTAATGGTAAAATATACAATTCTCAAGTCTCCCATAATCCATATAAGGAATTGTGTATGAACAAAATCCACCATAATCATCATCATCATCATCGTCATCATCAAATTTTTGGAAATGTCAGAACTAAGATAGACACCAAATTAGTGTATGAGACCTCCTTGTTTATGGGACAATGGACTCCCTCTGTGTAACGATTCAATTACTAAAGTCTGTAAATGTGTGCATACTCTACCATCTTTGTAACAACCCTCCTAACCTAGGACATCTAGTCCGTCAACCGGTGAAATATTTTTTTTTGAAGTGTGTGTGCGTGTATAGATGGAACAACCCCCCTCGACTCTATGTCACACTCGACCCAACAGGACGCAAGTAAGACGAATACCATCAAGATGACCCAACCTATCATAACGACCACAAGTAACAAACGCCCCTGACAGGAGGCGGGAACTATTGGCGATAGGCAGAGACAGACACCAGGGTTAGGCACAGTACGGTCACCGACTCGAAGGAATCCGTCAGTAGAGTCGCAGTAGTGGAACTGTGCCTTTAAACAGCCCGAGACTACTGATACGGCTCAGAAGGTGTCGCAAGAGTGGAACTGTGCCTTTAAACAGCCCGAGACTCTTGATACGGCACCGGATTCCTTCCACCGGATTTACGCACAGACAAACAAACATTCTAAGCTGCAAGATGAGTCTACATCCCGCCCGACACAGACCGACTACACAATACAAAGACCCAGTACTACGAGATCACGGACGACGCGACCTCTACGGGGTACACAAGACAGGAGGGCTCAATTGACTCACCTCACACGGGTCCCGAAGACTTCGAACAACCGACTGTTCTAAAACAACACTAACAGACAAGGACCTTATCCCAGGGTACATCCAACAACTTTAGGTTAAGCCAAAATATCATTTCAATCTAAGCATTGTCACAAGC
>ML798903.1:300151-314542 GCA_009831015.1 Picea engelmannii | reverse complement strand
AGCTTGTCAGTTGCTCCAGATGGCAGCTCGAGAAGTCTTCCCTGGCCCAAGAGGCTGAGTTGGCCGAACCATCTCCAATCCCAAGAAGCAGTTATTGAAGCAGTTGGCGGTGGTTAGACATCGTCTCCGCCATAATGGGGACGACCTGTAACGAATTAAAAGCACGTCGATTCGCCGAATGAATTGTCAGAAAGCTGATTGCGTCTGCCATAAGTTGCACGACCTTTCAGAGATCACAGCTCCGTGTTGTCAGAGGCCATGCAGACGCAAAGCCTTCAATGCATTTCTTGGTTCCGCCGCTGTTGTAATTTTGGGTATATGTAGGCATTTTTTCCATTTTTGTAGGAATCGATGGTAGAGCTAAGCTCCCGACTGTATAGTTTCAGCAATACTCTGGTTTCATGGTTATGCCTCTGTGTTTGAGATTTCTTGGTTTATAACAAGCAGTTCCCCTTCTTTTCCATCTTTGTTCGTCTATTACCTGAGGATTCACAGTAGTGCAGCTGGTTGCAACAAAGGATTTGTTGTGGCGTTGTCGTGCCCTCTGGTTTTTATGTGTCCGAATGTAAAAGGATTTTGCGTTTGAGCTCATTTCTTCTTTAATCTATTGCATACCGGATGTCTGTAATATATCATTGCGTTCTTCTTGCGTAAATCTTCCACCTACTCGCCTTTACTACAACTCACTGCTTGGAGTTTATCAAGACATCACTCTGTCATGCGTGCCTGATCTGGTTTTTGAAGTTGGATTTATGTTGTTCGGAGTCTTCCTCCATTTGATCACCCTTTAAAACAAACCGTGACATTAAATCTGATGGGCTTCGGGATCTGCTCCTGCTAGCAATCCAGGAGTGACTTCCGAATGCCAACAGAGCCCAGGCATGCCGCTGGAGTGGAGTAGTTCATGTGAGGGGGTATAGAGGGCCCAAGTAGTGAAAGTGAGATTATGTGTCCAACAGCTAGCTTCGTCAGTGTAACCAATGTGGTAGGCCAATGGAGGAGGCATCTGTCAATAACACAAATGGTATATTAGACGCAAGGAATGGAGGAAAAAAAGAAGATTAAAAACTCTACAAAAAGTGTACAAAAAGAAAAGTCCTAGTGTAGAATGGCTATGCTCAGGTGTAAAATTTCTTTAAGTACAACCCGTTGACGAGTTTTTTGAGAGGGTGGCCTTTGGGAGAGGCCAGGATGTATGCGCCTTTAGTGAGGCAATGTTGGATGATCTAAGGGCCATGCCATAATGACTCAAATTTTCCATGGCCAAGGGTATCATGAGCGATATCGTAAGAAAGGACAAGATCTCCTTCATTGAATGATCAAAGGTTGACATGGTGATCAAAGGTGGCCTTCGACCATTTTTTGGTTTCTTTAGTGTTTTGTAATGAAGATCGACGGTCTTCATCCAACGAATCTAAGTTCAGAAAATGTTGCTCCATTGGAACAGTGTCGGGTAATAGCTCAATAGTGGTGCGTAAGGTGAGTATTTCACACTCAATGGGGAGAGTGGCCTCGACCCCATGGACAAGATGAAATGGTGTGAAACTAGTGGTAGTATTAGCTGTCGTGTGATAATCCCATAGTGTGGAAAACAACATATGGTGCCAATTGATATTATCTTTGTTAACCATAAAATACAACATGGTTTTGAGGACCTTGTTGACTATCTCTACCTGTCCGTTGGACTGAGGGTAGTATGGGGATTTGAAGTCATGGGAGAATCCTAACCTAGAGGAGATTTCAGAGAAAATATCATTCTCGAAGTGTTTCCCGTGATCGGAGACTAACTGTAGTGGGAATCCAAAGCGGGATATGACGTGGTTAAAGAAAAAATGCACTGCAGTGTCAGCGATGTTGTTAAAGGTGGGCATGGCTTCAACCCACTTGGTGAAATAATTGACTGCCACGATGATGTATTTGTGTCCATTGCTAGATGGAAGGTTGCAACGATGAAGTCTATGCCCCATTTGCAAAAGGGGCTGGTAGTAATGACTGGGTGGAGAAGAGAAGGTGGTGTTCTTTCTTTGTTGGCATATAGTTGACATTTGTCACATCGCTTCACAACGTGGATGCAATCGTGAAACAAGGTGGGCCAAAAGTAGCTTGCTCAAATGATTTTATGGGTAGTGGACATCCCTGAGAGTTGGCCAATGCAGGCATTGTTGTGGTAGTCATTCAAGACTCTATCGACTTCATTGATTGTCAAACATCGATGAAGTATGGTGTTGACCCCTTGTCGATATAAGATATCATCGATAAGGAGGTAACAAGGGGCCTAGTGGAAAAAACATCGATGATCATTCTGGGAGAGGTGGTTTCTGAACTTCTGTGTTTGGAGGTAGATGAGGAGATCGTCATACCAAGGATCATCTGAGGGGATGTAAAAGAGATGTTCGTTGGGGAAGTCAGTATTGACAGGAGAACTGGTAGTGTCAGAGGGATATGTCGTCATGAGTTCGGCAAGGATGAGGGATTTCTTTCTCTTAGGTGTTGAAAATTCGAGTTCGTACTCCTGAAGGATGATGATCCATCGGGAAAATTTTCCAATAATTTTCTGACGACTGAGCAAGTATTGCATAGGGTTGGAATCTGCTATGACTTTGGTAGTGCAAAGAAGGATGTAATGACATAGTTTCTGGATTGTGACGACAACTTCAATGGTGATTTTATCTCTGTGATTGTATTTCAAGGGTGGCCCTGAAAGATTTTTACTAATGTATTAAATTACATGGTCACGGTCATCATCCCATAATTGGACAAGAATTCCTTCTACTAAAACGACTGAGGCCGATAAGTAGAGGATATATTTGCAGTCATAGTCAGGTGGGATAATCAACAAGGCATTGGAGAGTGTCATTTTAAGATCATCAAAATTATTTTGGGCATGTTTATCCCATTGGAATGGGATATCGTGTTGTAATAGGCGAAGGAGACCGTGTGCACAAGTGGCATGATCAGGGACAAAGTGGCGTAAAAAGTTAGCTTTGCCTTGTAATATTTGCAACTAGAGTAAATTCTGAGGGGGGGGGGATTTTTGTGATGGCTTGCACCTTGAGGGGGTCCACTATGATGCCGCGTTGGGAGACGATGAAGCCAAGGAGGCATCCAATGGTGATGCAGAATACACACTTGAGAGGGTTCAAGAAGATATTGTATTGATGACACCTGTGAAAGTAAGTCATCGAGATGCTGAGTGCATTTCTTGGATTGAGCTGTGAGATCATCCAAGTAGGCGAGGATGATTTGATCTAGATCATGAAAATTGTATGTCATGGTGTGTTGAAAAGTGGCGCCATCGTTCTTGAGGCCAAAAGGCATGAAACGATATGAAAAAGTACCCTAGGGGGTAGTGAATCTAGTTTTCTATTGATTGGCTAGGTGAATCTAAATTTGGTTGTAGTGAGAGAAACCATCCATGAAGGAAAAAGCCTCGTGGCCGACACAATCATTGATAATTTGGTCGATAAAGGGCGTTGGAAAATTGTCTTTGGGAGAGGCATGATTGAGATCATGAAAGTCTGTACAGATGCAGATAGTGCCCTATGTTTTGTTAATAGGGACGGTGTTAGAGACCCATGACGTATATGTGATGGGGTATATGAACCCTACAGTGTGTAATTTGTCAATCTCTTCTTTGATGACTACCTCTTTGGATGGGTGTAATGGACGTTGCTTTTGTCGTACTGGTGTGATATTAGGCCATGTGTCTATACGACGTTCAATGATAGAGGGATCAAGGCTGAGCATCTTTATGTATGACCAGGAGAAAATGTCTCAATATTCTTGGAAGAGAGCTTTGTAATCTATGATTTCATCAGGAGAGCATGCGGTGTCGATAGTGATTTCCTCTATGATTCCATGTTTGATGGAAATATCGATTTTGACAGTAGGGGAAATGTTGGCCATGTTACCTTCAAAAGAATTGGGGGAAGGGATAGGGTTATTGAAACAATCTATATGCCTTGGGGGGAGAAAATATTTGGTTTTGATCGCATATATGTGGTTTTGTTTGGGCGGTGCAAAGGCTTACTGTGAAAGAAAGAGCACTCTATGATGGAGCAGGTCCCATGAGAAATCATGGGTAGTTAATTCCTTAAGGATGTCTTCATTGCAGTGGAATTGTCGAGAATATAGGGGATCTAGGGGAGTAACATTGGTGACTGTCATCGTGTGGTTGTCTTCTAATGGTAAAGAAGTAGGGGGAATTATGCAAGGGGGTTGTGATGGTTTGCTCAACATAAACCAAATATTGAGATACTGTGGATTGAAAATGGTAGTTGGGCATAAGATTTCCATGGGGAAATGAATTGGAGAATTGGGAGGATTTGGGGGCAAATCCTCCTCTAGGCGATCGATGAACCATGGAGGAGTGGGAATTACCTTAGGCATGAGAGAGAAGATATAAACCATATTAGGAGAGGGATTAAGGTGGAGTACTAGTGTCATTGGAGGTGGGGTGATGGGAGGATTGGGAATAAGGGCCAGTTGACAATGCCTATATTCAATAATCATGGGACACTAGTAGGTAAAATGATCTAGTGATTCACAGAGAGAGCAAGGACATCTCATTTGTTTGTTGACTGAGGTCATGACATAGTGGATGTCAGTGACATGTGTTTGAGATGATGCGTATGTAAGCGGTTCTTTCTGAAATATCTGGCGTACTTCCGCTAGCTTCTGCCAAAAGTGGGGTAGCATAGGGAAATGGTGGGCGTAATGGCCATATTTTGAATAGATGGAACATGTGAATTTGGTTTGCAGTCCTTTACCACCAGTGGTAGTACTAGATGAACTAGATGAAGTGACAAGAGGTGTTGTCACTCAAGGGAGTTGAATTAAATTACGTAGCTCAGGAGAGATGGACATTTATTGGTGGGGTGTCAATATTTCTTGCATAGTGCGCAAGGAGGCTGAACTCATGGGGGAAGTGGAGTGGTGGGCTATTCATCTTCCTTATGCCCCTAGCTATAGCGAGTGGGGGTGAGGGTGGTGTGGTTGGAGTAAGTATTGGAATCTACATCGAGATTCCTTTGGTTTGGGGAGGAAGGGATGGTTGAGGGACCATCGCAAGTGGATGTAGATACCATACTGGAATTTCCAGTAACATATTGGGAAGGGTAAGTGTTGCGGCTACCTGGAAATCTTGTACGCCCAATGGGGGATAAAAAAAGGGGATTTGAGTAATAGATTGGGGGACTTTCTCCCAAACCGAGATGTGGCCCTAGGGTGTGTGAAATCAAGAACATGTGGATCTAAAGAGTTCTCAGGGGATTCCTAAGGAAGGAGCTATGTGATGAGTGGGACACTAGATAATACGGAAGCCTCTATGAGAGGAAGGGTGTCTCCATTTTCAGTTCCATTGGATGAGATGAAAGATACTCATGCCGAGGGATGTATGAGTGGAGGTGCTCCATGGTATGTTCCTAACAAAGATGGGTCTTTGAAAATTGCGAGACCCATATCAATGAGTGGGTAGGCCTCAGGATTAGTGTGGACAAAGGGTAGGATGTTATCGATGTTGGAGGAAGGGTTGGGCTCATAATGTGATGCTTGGTTGATGGTGACGATCTTCCTGTTGTGGGGGAACATCATTGTGGAAAACATAGAAGAGGCTATAACCCTCATAGCATACATGTAGCTACGTCCAAAAAAGATGTTATAATCGAGTGGAGCGTCGATAAATTCAATGTCAATGAGGATAGTCTTGCCCCTGAGTTCAACAGGGATAGTTTGAAAGGTCCCTTCAGGAGAGGATGGTCGTCCATCATAAGATATTAGAGTAATGGCAGATGGTATGAGCTCGGGGGACCCAAGTTTCTGCCATATAGTTTTGGACATGATGCATGTGGATGTACCTTCATCAATGATGCAACGGTGAACTGTGATGTTCTGGATTTTAACCAGTATTTGGAAAGTGACCAGAGCAGGGAGACGGGGTTCCCCACAATCAAGATTAAAGGTGATGAGTTGAGTATCAACAGGGTCAACTACCCCCAAGGCATAAATTTATGACTTCCATTGAGTAGGAAAGGTTTGAAGGACTTCTAAAACTAACATGGCAATAGGAGATTGTGCCAAGTCATCAACTAGACTATAATTGTGTGCCCCCCTAGCCTGAGGGTTGTTGATATTCCATTGCAATGGGATATGAGGAATATGAAAGGGTGTTTCAGTATTAGGGTGAGGAATCATCAAAGGTTCTCCAGTTGTGATTGGGGCTACTTCCAAGGTAGTGGGAGAAAATTCAGAGGGCACGTTGTATTGACGACTGCGTGTTTGTAGGAGAACTTATTCCTTGCTAGTGAAGAGGATAGTGCGATGTGTAGGAGTGTCGGGGTTTGGATACTGTCCCATCTGTGGTGGGGTAGGATACATCTCTTGTTTGGTGTTCAACACCCCTTGGTGTGGAATGGGGTTTGTTTAAACTCTAAGAGCAGATCGAGACCATTGTCATGACGGATTGGTAGTTGAAAGAAGTTCAAAAATGCTTTGGCCAAAGATTCAAAGGTCACATGGGACCCATATTTTTATTCTACATACCACTTAGCTGATGGGCCAGTGAGCGTGTGTTGGAATAAACTCAATCAGATAGAGTCATCCATGATGTTGTTTAAAGATAACCATAAGTGGAAGGTCATGATATGGTTGGTTGGGTCATCTCCTGCTTTTCCTTCAAACTTGGGGATGTTTGAAGGTAGTTTGGTAGGCATTGTAGGCCATGTGGGGTCATGCAATATAAGATCATTGGTGAGCTTAGTCAGATCCAGTATGTTGAGGGAATCTAAGTAGGGCATCTGGGGTGGCGGTGGAGGATTAGTCCAGCCATGGTGTGAGTGTTTTGTGTACCTACCCCTTGACGGGTGTTAGGTGGGGTTGTACTTCATCCTTGGGAAGAATTCCCCCCCCCCCAATTTTGTGTAAAGGAAAGCGAGTGGACATTTGACCTTGGGAAATGGAACCAAGAAAATCAGATCCCAAGACATTAGCATGCATAGGGGTGTGAGAAGGTGGAGCCGATGAGTTGGAAAAACTAGGAACTCCCCCTAGAATAGGAGGGAGATTTAGCAAGAGTCTAGAATGAAAAGGATTATTTGGGTTCCATATGATGTTCGACTAGTAAAGTGGATGTGTGCAAATGGTTATGAGAGCAATAAATGAACAAGAGTCTTTGTTATAATTTTTGGACCTTCACAATATATCTCACAATCGCATGTAATCACAAGAGAATCATACATAAATCAATTGATAAAGAAGCATACATGTGGGCAGGGAGATTTTGTCCATGTGGGAGAACAAAAAAAACAAATGTTCATGTCCTAAAAATCCATAATGTCCTTCCTCTCAAAATAACACTAGACCTTCCAATAGCACTCAACAATGGGGTCTAAAGCCACTGGAAGAGGAACTAGTGAAGGATGAAGCAATCAGTTATAATGAGGGGTAGAGGGGGCATATCCTGAAAGAGCTGGCGATATTTTCCAATAGCCACACAAAATCCTATCAAGGTGAAATTGCAACCCACGATTTCCACCGGGGTAGATGTCCTAAAATTTGGTCACTAGGTACCTCGGGAAAAGTGCAACATTTAGATTTTCGGCCTAAGAAATGGGTCACGGGCTGGATCCTGTCCAAGAGGTGGGTGCCTTAAGGGGGGACGCATAGAACAACCGAACCTTGGCCTTCAACCCTTCATGGGTATCTCCCTACCTTATGGTGTTAGGAACACTTAACTTGGAGGATTTAAAGTTCCCTATTTGACAACTTCTACTATTTGAAGATGTGAGAACCAGATAATGGGGAGTTATTTGGATGCTTATCCCCGAGATCCTACCTAGACTAAAAAAATAAAATTTTGGCACCTCCTTTGGAGGAAAACTTAGTGAGTTTTTAAAAAACAAATTTAGATGTGGTTGTTTGAGAGATTGGGGGTGTGAACCAATCTTGTTGAATTTAAGTGGGAGTGGATAGTTTCTTCAAGAAAAGGGTGGGGTGTTTCATGATCCCTTTGGAGGAAACTTACTTCAACCTCCATGATTCTAGATGAAACTATGTGAGTGAGTAGTGACTTTGTGTGTGAACAAGTGAAAGTGTGCCAAATTTTTAATAAGTTATGTGTCACCTTGTTGCATGTGGACTTCGTGTGGTCCTTACAAGTCTTGATTACCTAATTTACTATATGCTATTGGTACAACCTTGTGGAATTTTAAAGTACCTAGAGAACTAGCATGTGGAAATATGGGTTCTTACCAATCCTTTAACTCCCTAGTGTGATTTAATCTAAGAAAGATTCAAAAAATATCCTAGATTGTGGACATGTGGGCATGTATGGGCCCGTTACAAAAACCTTTAAACTTCCCTAGTGATGTAATCTAAGAAAGTAGATTCAAAACTATCCTATATTTGTAGCATGTGGACATGTATGGGCCCTTACAAATTTAATATGTGTTTGAAAAGAAACTAAGAGGAGTCCTGAGGGGGCTGTTGTCCTCTCTTAAATATTTTGTCTTTTAAGGGAGATGAAATTTTGCCTCAATCATTTTTCTGATTCTCAAGACCGTTGTGTGGCACGAGAGAAGACAATACTCAATAATTGACGTTCAATTTCTGGTCCCAACGCAAGTGATTATATATGTGATATAGAATGATTCCAACTTAACTTTAATCAAAGCAAGCCATCCATGTGGCAAAATGAAAGCAAAGAGAGGATAAATATGAATTTTTAACCCCCTAAGTGCCTATTTTTTGACTAACCCTTCATGTGGAGAGGGAATCTAAGTGTGGTGCATATTACAGTTTGCATAGAATCAAGCTTAAGAAGGCTATGGGCCTTCAACAGATCATAAAAAACCCTTACAATGTGTGAATTCCTGGACAGATGCATGGGTCATAGAGTAGATAGAGGCACATTTGGTGTCAATGCACAAATAAAAAATGACCGTTTGACGCAGGTGCACAGAATGCGCTGAGAAACACAGTGAGTTTGATGCATGTGCTAGGAATACGCACCTGTGGGTTAAAAAACCTGCGCACTTTCTGTTACACAGTCGGGAAGAAAATTTTGGATGAAATTCTCTCAGTTGAGCTCTGAATTTAGCTTTATGTAGGCAGGCATGGGCCGGTTATGGTTCCTACAAGTTAAAAAAACCAAAATTAAGTGCTCAAACAACCCAAATGGGAAGAAAATTGATACCTATCCCCAGTGGAGTCACCAATCTGTTGTATCATTTTCGTCACCTAAATGAGCAAAAGAAGGATACTTACAAGTCCATTTGGGTTAGCTAGACAGGATAGAAATGAGTGCAAGAGTTAGAAACAACAAGCATAAGCAATAAACAAACAACTAAGCTAATAACAATAAAAAAAACTAAACTAGATTGCATAAGGGAAATAGAACAAAAATAAATAGCATTCATGCCACCAATGGATAAGTTGTATTAGTGGGAAAACACCAAAGAGAAAGGGAGACTTATGGGTCCCCTCTTCCTCCAAGGGAGGGCTCTTGAACCCCCAATGATTGAGCTCTTCCTAAAAATAACAAACTAGAAGTAAATGGTGAAGAAATCCAAAGCTCATTCTCTCAAGAGGTGATGTGAATGGCTAAACGAGATGATGCTTGTATGCTCTAATGAGGAAAGAGGTTCCTCCAAGAGAAGATAGGTAGCATAACAATATAAATGAATTCTTAGAAATATAGTGCAACCATGGCCTGGTTTTATAGCAAATATTTGAGGCATTATTCAACCAGTCTTTATTGTGAATAGGGGGCTCTTTAGGGAACCCTTAGGTCTTTGACCAACCCGCCACTCGGATTCAACTCGGATTTGGGTGTCAAATCAACTTGGGAGATGAACTAGAAGTGGGTGGAAGGCCGACCAAAATCATAAATGCGTTGTTTTGAGGTATGCGTGGCTTTTTGTGTCCACAATCGCGCATCGGGCGCATGTGCGCTTTTTCGGTGTTTTCAACTGTCGCATGTGCACGCACTTCCTTTGTATTCTTAGTGCATGATGATTTTATAACCAGTTGTATAGTTTTGTGCCCTTTGGAAATGCATTTTTTGGGCCATGGATGAACTAATGGGTGTTTGGAGATGTTGGATCCCTGTAACCATTTGCGGACGAAATTCTAGTGATAATAAAGGGAATGAGATGCAATCACAACTTAACACAAAAAAATGCCCTTTTTTATGTCATTTAGTCTACTTGGTGTGAAAAAGGGATAAACTTGTGACAAATAGACATCCTTTCAAATCCAATTTACGAGTGTGAAAGAGACAATTTCACTCGACAATATTTTCACTTTTTGAAAACGAGTCGGAAAAGAGCTTAACTAAGACTCACAACCTTTCAAGTCCAATTTAACGAGTGTGAAAGAGACAAGTTTACTCAACAATATTTTTTTTTTTAGAAGAGTCATAAAAGAGCTTAAATCGGACTCGCTTGGGAAACTCCAGGAAGAATGTCATGGGGGAGGCCAAGGCTTCCATGCTGGACTTTTGTGTGAATGTCAATATATTATGAATAACTGACATAATATTGGGAAAACCAAAATATATCCAAGTTGAGGAGGATAAATCACTAGTAGAGGATATCGTCTCTGTGATATATCAAATAATGTCTCTTACAATAAAAGACATAAGAGGGGGCATTGGATACCCTAAAAGACCATCCCAATTGAAGGGGATATCCTCAATACTCGGGAGGAGAGAAATCGGGGAGAGTAAAACTCTCTCGAGTTTAGAAGGAGTGTTATCAGGAATGTGACAATATGGTTGAAGGATGCATCACCCTCCAATCAGAGAGTTGGATGGACCAGATATTGTATTGGTACGACCACTTCTTCAATTCTAGGTTGAAGAGGATGCAAGATAACAGGGATAGGGGACACATCACCTGCGACAATGGGGTTATGGTCAAGAGAGGATTGTAGCGACATTACTGCTGTGTCAATCAATGAAGAAACAGGGTGTGGGGAAACCATAGACACCTCAAAAATCGAAGGGACCGTAGGTGAGCCCCATGCTTCCGGTATCCCAGCAGTGACAGGACACAAACAAGTAAGGTGATTTCCTTTTCAAATCATACAAAGGAATTTGGTCTTACGTCTTACACGTCTAGGCTTCTCAATCATATGAATTCCCCCAACATGACTTGCAGTGGCTGGTGACATGCTCCCAGCATGAGTTGCAGAGGCTAGTAGAAAATCCCCAACATGACTGCCAGAGGTTGGTGATGAATCCCCAACATGACTAGAATAGGTTGGTGATGTATATGCAGTGTGACTAGTAATGAATAGACTTGTGCCCCCAACATCACTTGCAACGACTGGTTGTTGGTCTTCAACATGAATAACAGAGATTGTCAACCCATCTACAACATGACTAACAGAGGTTGGTGATATAATTCCAGTATGTGTCTGACCCTCACAAGACGTAGTTGAGGAAGGTAGGGTCCAAGGATCACTAAAATAGGAAGTGCGGAAAGGAATGGACCTCCTTGTCAAAATGGGCCTACTGGACATGGCGTAAATGTGGTGAATCGGTGTCATGAAGTCGAAAGTACCCATCAGGGAAGAATACATTCTAACACCAAAATTCTCATTTGTCGGCTGAGAATTGTCGATCATAAGGATCAACGGTCCAACAGATGCATTAGGACTAGAGTACGCAAAGGATAACTGGTTGATTGCATGATCTTCCCTTCATGAGGAAAACAAAGAGTACGGAAGACAAATGATATGACAATGACCATAGCATAGGTCCAATCGTGTCCTAGTAACAAGGTATAATCAAGATGTGCATAAACTATCTCGACCTCCACCTCTACAATCTTCCCACCTAATGGGACCGGAAAGGAAGGAAGAATACCGTGAGGGCAGAAGGAATGACTATCAAAATAAGTCAACATGTTCGATGACTTAGAAAGAGTCAGAGAACCGAGAAATTTCCAATAGATCAAGGACATCACATAAGTGGAAACACCTTCATCAAAAATCGCATGTTTGATGGTATATTTTGAGTACTCCACATGGTAAGGCAAGTGAGGCTTCACATCCATGACGTCAAACTTGATAAATTTTGAGCCACTGGGTTCTAGAGCTCCTAACGCAGATAGTAAGGCATTCCTCTGTGAAGGACATGTTTGGAGTACCTCCAAAGCCGACATCGCAAAAGGGGTTTGACCCAAGTCCTCAACAATAGAGTAGTTATGGGTGGCTCTATCATTTCGATTGTGGGTAGAGTGCTTGAGTACTCCTTTCAGAATACAGGGCGATGACTCTGCTTTTTCAATCTATAAATTCGTCTCCAAGGGAGGAGGAGGAGATTCTAGACTAGGAATAGCTTGTGAAGAGCTATAATATTGAAATCGAGTGGCTACATTAACTTTCTCATCGACCATATTGATACACAAATGGTCGCCATCTTGCAACGACGGGTTTTGAATCCCACCAGTCGCATTTTCGGTGTTTGAGGATCTTGAGGCCATATCCTAGTTATGTGGAAAAGGATTTGTCAACACGATGTGTGGTAGAGATAATAGCGTTCCAGCCTCCACAATTTTGAGGGATAAATGAGTAAGGTGGTCATCTGTACAAATCTTACAGGGAAATTTCACCTTACATCTTTCTTGTTTTCCCTCTCCAACATTATTATTCATCCTCTCATTATTACCATTGTCCTTGGTGTTAGTACCCTATAAATTTTGTTTGTCTGAATAGACAAACGATAGGGGTAACTGTTTCAACCAGCTTTGCAGCTGAGGTACTAACCTACTCAACTCAGAGAGGGATCTCTCATGTCACTAGGTATATCTATGGGAATTGGTGGCTAGATTTGGTTTGTTTTGGGGTTTTGAATAAAAGAAATGGAGAAATGAAAATTACGTTTGGGCCATGGAGTCTAGAATGAATGATGCATTGTTGGAACATGACAACTATTCAGAGGAACAAGCTAAATAAGGTAGTGAGTCTAAGTTTATATTAAAAAATTAGAATGGCATCAGAAGAAAAAGAAACATATAACTACATTAGAGCATTATCATAATGAATTCTAAATCAGTTAAGAAGAGATAAACATAGTCTAAATTGCTAATCTGAGAGCATCAAATGATGAATTCTGGGCCTCTAGTTCTCCAATCTAAACAGACAAAAGTGGAAAATGAAATATAGGATAAAAAGAATCACATACTATGAAGGAAACAAGTGTTAGAAAAACAGGACCGCAGAGCAATAAAATAAAACAAATGCAGAAACAAAAACACAGAAGACACACAATACAAGAGAGACACAGATTTATGTGGTTCACCCAGTGTGGGCTACGTCCACCATAGAAATTTCCAGGTCCTTCCTTTATTATTATCCAGCAAATGAAGGGATACAACCTACAGAAAAAACCCGTTGTAACTTCCTCTTCTTTCTCTCACAGTCTCCTCTCTCAGAATACAATATTCACCCACAAACATAGCCGCAATACATTTCCCTCATAAAAGAGGGTTGCCTTCTAGGGAAAAAAGCCCTAACATAATCTCTACCGTTAGATCTGCGACCTTATAATAAACGGTCCAGATTTACAATGAAATTACAATATACTTTTATAAGGAAATTTTTGCTTTGGGGGCCCGCTTTCCCCCAGACCCCCCGGACCCCACAAAGGGGGTACCCCCCCTTTGCACTCCCCTGCGTGGAAGAGTGTACATAATTCTGGGGTGTAAATACTTCATGGGGTATAAACACGACTGAAAACAAAGACCTCTGAATTAGGAAGATAATCAGGCTCCACAACCAACAATCTCCCACTTGGATACTGATCTCAACAACTCCACTACTGTTGTATATGCTAGACTCTGAACCTTCTTGGACCTGGCAAATTTCTCATCTTCATATTCATTCTTGAAGACCAACTGAAATTGAGCAAGAACTCAGTTTCTCCCTGGTTACTCCCTTTGTTAACATGTCTGCAGGATTCTGGCTAGTGTGTATCTTTTCCAGCTTCAATTGTCCATCTTCCAAGGCGGATCGTATGAAGTGGTACCTCAATTGTATATTCTTAGTCTTTGAATGGAAGGCTGAGTTCTTTGCAAGGTGAATGGCACTCTGACTATCACAGTACAACCTGATGTTCTCCTGCTTCTTTCCCAATAACTCCATAAACCTTTGTAACGAAATCATCTCTTTACTAGCCTCTGTAGCAGCAACATACTCTGCCTCTGTTGTTGAAAGTGCAACAACCTTTTGCAGTTTTGAAATCCATCTTACTGATGTTCCACCTATAGTAAAAACATACCCTGTGGTGCTCCTCCTGCTGTCTTTATCACCTGCCATATCTGAATCAACATATCCTTGTAGAAAAGTGTCTGAACCTCCAAAACATAATGCATGTGTAGTAGTACCTCT
>ML798903.1:270534-296925 GCA_009831015.1 Picea engelmannii | reverse complement strand
CCGGCTTCTTTGCTACTCCACTCAATGGTAGGAATAGATCCTTCTGATATAAATAGTCTTCCATCTGCATCTTCCATAACTGGTAGTTTTGGCTGTTAAATTTCTCGACCCTAAACTTTCCATCTTCCGACATTGCTCCCACTTAAACCAGGAACCCTCTTTTCCTCGAAGTTACCTTATGCTCTGATACCAGTTGTTAGAAAAACAGGACCGCGGAACAATAAAATAAAACAAATGCAGAAACAAAAACACAGAAGACACACAATACAAGAGAGACACAGATTTACGTGGTTCACCCAGTGTGGGCTACGTCCACCAGAGAAATTGCCAGGTCCTTCCTTTATTATTATCCAGCAAATGAAGGGATACAACCTACAGCAAAAACCCGCTGTAACTTCCTCTTCTTTCTCTCACAGTCTCCTCTCTCAGAATACAATATTCACCCACATACATAGTCGCAATACATTTCCCTCATAAAATAGGTTTGCCTTCTAGGGAAAAAAACCCTAACATAATCTCTACCGTTAGATCTGCGACCTTATAATAAACGGTACAAATTTACAATGAAATTACAATATACTTTTATAAGGCAATTTTTTCTTCGGGGGCTTGGCCCCTGAACCCCCATCGGGGGACACTGCCCGCTTGCCCCCAGACCCCCCAGCCGGGGGGATGGACCCTCTAGACCCCACAGAGGGGGTACCCCCCCTCTGCACTCCCCCGCGTGGAAGAGTGTACATACTTCTGGGGTGTAAATACTTCATGGGGTATAAACACGGCTGAAAGCAAAGACCTCTGAATCAGGAATATAATCAGGCTCCACAACCAACAACAAGACTCATAACACCACCAGTTAGAATATTTTCATAAATAGTCTAAAATCCACCTTTGCATTTATATATTCATTTTGGCTCTAAACATTTGCAAAGGCCTTCCTGCATAGAGGGCAGGCTCCTCCTTTCTCCATGCCTTCTATATCCCCTAGGTAATATATATATATATATATATATATATATATATATATATATATATATATATATATATAGAGAGAGAGAGAGAGAGAGAGAGAGAGAGAATTTTGCTTTTTGGAATACAAAACATTCAAACTTGTCATCGTTCTAGGATTATAGATCAGTTACAAACAAGAAATGATTTATAATAACCATCACCCTATTTTAGAAGAATTGTTAGGAGCAGGTTCATCATATCTAGGTGCCAATTGTACAAAACTTGTTGGGAGATACTTATCTCCATTTGAGAGTTTATTTTAGCTTAGTGATATCCTCCTTTAGAGTATCCAACCAGACTGGTTGATTCTCTCCAATACTTTCAGCCGTTTTGGCTATGATCTCTTTCTTCTGTTGCTTGGTTCGTTTCTTCTTTACATCTCGTCTGTTGATAATTAGATCCTTCATGATGGGATTTATCTTGACTTCCACTCCTGAGTCTGTAGAAGGTTTTGTGTGGAATTTATTTTCCAGTACACGCGCAATTTCCCTTTCTTTCCTGCTCGTAGGTAAATCTGCCACGTTGCCTGAATGACCGGTTTCACTGGGTATAGCTTGGTCCATGTATCCCAATTTCGTAGACACTGAAACGTTTTTACATAAATTAGAGAGTTGATCTAATTGGAGATTACTTCGCTTATGGATAAAATGATGCCTTCATACTTGAGTAATTATAGAGTTCCAATCATGAATCCTTGACATACTCACTGACAAGTACGTTGATTTACCTCACTTGGCCAATCCATTTCAAATGATCAGGTTTTGAGTTCGTTATATGGTAGCGTTCACCTGAAATTATATGGTTGTGAATTACCGAACGAGTGAGATGGGGCAATTTCAACCAGTTGCCACCGGTACCCCATGAGTGTTTGATGTGATGCATAGGAACATGTGATATCAGGGCTTCGTCGAAAGCGGTTTCAGGCAACCCACCTTTCTCCCCAACGCATCTTTGGAGGGGACACGCGTCCATCTTAGAAACCTCAATGGTTTCCCCAGACCACCTCTATATGGTTAAGTCCCGTGCAAGTTTACCACCCAATACGGGCTTGTCGTGAGTGGGAAATCCCTCTATGGACTAACAATTAGGGTTTAATTATGCATGCAGAAAAGACCTAAAGAGTTCTACTTTCTACCATCGTCCCAGACCTAATCCCCATTATTTGTAAGAAAACACATAGTTAAGAAGATCAAGTGAGCATACCTTATTTCAGGCGTTTGATATCAATCCTTCCTCACACTTGATTGCTCTTTGACTGCAGCTCTCCTCCCAAGGCTGACCGGCATTCACACAAGACAAATAACAAAGTTCACATGCATTTGATATATATAGATTAATGGGTTAGAGATTCAATAAACAAGTATGAAATAAACCATGAAAACCTCATATGGTGGGATGGGAAAAGTACTTCTTTATTATTAATTTCAACAAATCAACTTACAATGACGAAGCTGACCACTGCTCCATGAACCTGGTCCTGGGATCCTCTTCAACTGTCCTCCAAATTCTTTGCTCTATCTTTCTCTTTGCACAAGGATGGCTAAAGGGTTGGGACAAATGGATTGTGCAATCGGGTATAGTTTCTTTACTATGATTCTCCTCTTCCAAATGGGACCCCTAACCCTTCTTTTACAGGCTAGAAGAATCTATGTATTTGGTCGAACCCTCAGCCATGCATGGTCAAAAGGTTTAGTTAACTCACCCAAAGCTGTGTGTTTTGTCAGCAACTTTCCTTTTTTCGTACTTTTGTAGGTCAAAAGAGGATTGCCCTTATGTTGGGATTGATTTCTCGAGAGATCCTGAGATACCAGTACCTCCCGGTGAGGAGCAAGGAGAGATGGGTAAGTTTACATCATTGTTTTTTTGTTGTTGTTTTTTTTGTGAAACATATGTAATTTTTATGTTGTTTTGTTATATATCAATTTTTTTTTAATACCAGAGTTTCTGATAGATATGTGTTTGTTGTGTGTAGATGTGGGACCAGTGCGACCTGCGAACTATGTGAGGAACATGCATCGTCCTTGGCTAGGGGCTACACCTGCCACTCCAGGGGGACTAGTAGCAGCAAGAGAGATTCCAATAGGGGAGGCTGAGAGGGTGTTGAGACGAGTTGAGCGAAACTTTACTTCTCTCACCCACATGGTCCCTATGGCAGAGATTGAGGATCTACCACCATCTGTGTAGCCTCATGTAGTGGGGGCACAACGAATGTGGGTCCGATTGTTTCGGCGTCTGGAAAACATTATTGATCAGTACAACAGGGCCCACAGGCCCTAACCTTAGTTAGACTTTTCACGTGTTGAGAGCACTACTTGTATATATGTTTTGAGGGCATAAGCCCCATGACTCGTTATTGGTCATATTTTTAAGGCGCTTGCATCCACCTATTTACTTTGGTGACTATGATATTATATATGGATTTTTATGTCTTTTTGTTTCTTATGGATCATTTTTTCCTTTAAAATGTATTTACATGTTTATGTGTATATTCTTGCATACATGTGCAAGATTCCAATCTAATATTTGATTAGCTAGAGTATCTATAATTTGGTTTAATCTCCTAGGAACATGAAAATATGTAATATAATCAAATATTCATTCTAAGAGATGTACCCTAAGGAATCGTCGGTGTAAAGTCGAATCATGAACACGGTAGACTCTATTTAACTGAGACATAACCAGCTGAGTGTTGAGATAGAACCGGAGATGAGAGATACCAAATGACAAGGCGTCACAAAGAAACTCAATAACTGCACTATACTCGGCGACATTGTTTGTGGTGTCACCTAAGCATATACCTTTAGAAGATAATAACTGGCCTCGAGGTGTAAAAATTACCCAAGCTACGGAGGCAAGCCTCTGAATGTGTTGGCTAGCACCTTCTACGTACCCAATGAACACCTCGGATTCACTTGACATCTGCCACAGTGGCAAAAGAGAACATAAAAAATGACACATCCATAATACTAAAAGAAACTAGAAAGTAATAGTACAAAGACTATACATATGTTACAAAAAGTTACCCATGGTGACCTGCCTATGAGTAATACTTCTTGAGGTAAAATCCATTTCTAGGTGCTGCCAAAGAATTCCCTTCAAAGTCAACCAGATGATAAGTGCCCTTTTTTAGAACCTCTTTTATGATGAAAAGTACGAACCACATGGGTTTGAATTTTCCTGCCCACAAGGGGTCCTTATCTTGGTCGTAGACCAGGACAAGGTCGCCTTCAGTGAAAATATGAGGATGAACGAACCTATCATACAGACAATTGACTTTATGTTTGTGAGCCTCGTTGGATAGGGCCACATCATGACACTGCTCATTGAGCGACTTAAGGTATAATAACCATTCTTCAAGTGGAGAAGTATCTGGCAATAACTGTACTGCCAATTTTAGGGACAGGATCTAACATTCGATAGGAAAGACTGCTTCCAACCCGTAAATGAGTTGAAAAGGTGAGAAACTGGTTGCAGTATTAACAGACGTTCGGTAAGCCCATAATTCCAAGTATAACATCAAATTCCAATTTAACTTGGCTCAGTTAATTGTTCACTGTAGGATGGTCTTAAGAGATTTATTTAAAGATTTCACCTAACCATTTGCTTGGGGGTAGTAGGGTGATGAATGTTTTTTTCTTAACCCAAGCTTTGATGTTAACTCGATCATAATCTAGTTTTGAAAGTGACTTTCATGGTCGGTGACAATCTCCCTCGGGACGTCGAACCTTGCTATTATCTGGTTGAATAAAAAGAGAGTTGCAGTCTCTCCATCATATTTAAACATTGGCATAGCTTCGACCCACTTCATGAAGTAGTCTATGGATACGATGATATAACGGTGGTCCCTTGCTGAAGGAGGGTTGCATGTAGTGTAATCAATCCCCCAATTGGTGAAGGGACCAACTGTGATGACAGGAAACATGGGAGCAGGATGTGCCCTCATCTTCCGAGAGAAGATTTGGCATGGGTGGCACTCCTTGACTGATTCGATACAATTTTTTATTAGTGTCGGCCAGAAGTAACCTACTCATAGAATCTTTTGGGTTGTTTCCAACCCAGACAAATGACCGCCACATGCTCCGGTATGGAAATTGTTAAGCATGATAACTTCTTCTTCATGAGTCAGACATCAGCGCAGGATGCAGTCTACACCTCTCTGATACAACGTATCATCGATTATGAGATAATTCTTAGCCTGATGGTGTATACATTGACACTCATCACGAGAAGCAGAGGTGGGGCACTTCAAAGTATAGAGATAGATAAGTATATCTCCATACCATGTATTCGAAGATGTGATAAAAAACATATCTCCTCTGATAGGCGACTCTTTGGGCACAACATCACCTGACTCAACTGGAAGTTCTGAAATAAGTTCTGCGAAGACCAGTGACTTTTTGGATTTTGCTAAAATGAAATCTAAGTCAAAATCCTGGAGGACGACTATCCATATACTGTTCTTTCCACCTATTACCCATCGTGTCAACATGTATTGGAATGGATTCACAACAACAATGATGGTGGTCTTGCGAAATAGAACATAATGACGAAACCGTTGAACAACATGAACTGCTGCCAACACAAGTTTTTCAATATGAGAATAATTGAGTTCCAGTCCTACAAGGCCTTGGCTCAGGTAATAAATCAAATATTCTGAGAACAAGTCATCCTCCTGAACTAAGACCATGCCAATGGTTGACTCTGTTGCAACCAAGTATAATAAGAAATCTTTGTTATAGTTAGGTGGCCGAAGCAGAGGGGTAGTCATGAGGGCATGTTTCAATGCATCGAAAGAGCACTGGGAGGCATCGTCCCAATGAAAAGGAACGTCTTTCTTCAGTAAGTGCATAAATCCCTTTGTGATATCGGCATAGTTGACAATGAAACGTCTTAAAAAGTTCACCTTGCCTTGTAGACTATAAAGTTGAAGGATTGTGCATGGGGGAGGCAACTCAATTATTGCCTCAACCTTGAGAGGATCGACCATGATCCCTATTGTTGATACTATGAAACCTAAAAAACGTCTCGATGTTACGCAAAAGCTACACTTGTTTGGATTCAAGTGAATCCAGAAGTAGCGACAACGCTCAATGATAAGTCAGAGGTGTGTGGGATGATTTGTTCTCTTGTGATATCGAGATGCTAAATCATCTAAATAGGCCTCGACTATATGCTTGAGGTCATGGAAAGAAAAATACATGGCCCGCTGAAAGGTTGCTCCAACATTTTTTATACCAAAGGGAATCTTACGATATGCAAATGTACCCCATGGACAAGTGAATGTTGTTTTGTATTGGTCTTCGGGTTTGATTTGTATTTGATTATATCCCGAAAAACCATCCATGAAATAGAAGGCCTCGTAACCCACACATTCATCAATTATCTGATCGATGAATGCTGTGGAAAATTATCTTTTGGATAGGCCTTGTTCAAATCACGAAAGTCTGTACATACACAAATCGTGCCTTGTTTTTTATTGACCGGCACGGGATTTGACACCCATTGGGTCAAATGGATAGGATAGATAAAACCGGATTTTAGCAGTTTCTCAACTTCAACCTTAATGGTTGTTGCTTTGCTGGAATTAACTGGACGAAGCTTTTATCAAACAGGCTTGGTATCTGGATAAGTTGTGATTTCATATTCGACTATTTTTGGATCGATGCCTGGCATTTCCTCGTAAGACTAGGAAAAAACATCGCAGAATTCTTTAAATAGATCTGTGTATATTTGAATCTCTCTGGGGGAGTAGTCAGGTCCGATGAAAACATTCTCCATGATGCCAAGGGTTCTGGAGATATTGATTGGTATGGTTTCAGCAATGGTTTCAATATTACCCTCATCATATACCTCGTGTGTAACTAAGGGATGGACAAGACCTATATCCAATCATAGTCAAGGTGAATTCTCTGGCTTCAATTCTGCTTAACTTTAGGAGGAAGTATGATCTGTGATGAAGATCATCCCAAGGTTTTCCCAGAATAGTCATTTCTTCAATTACTTCTTCGTCGGAGGGCAAGACTAAATCTAATGAATAGGTGTCAGCGAGAGAACCTTGAGCCCAAATAGGCTCTAGAAGTGGATCTAACTCTTGTGCAGGAGTTGTATCTTTGTTGGCTAAAGCTTGTTGGACTAAAGTACACCACTTCAGCTATGGAAAAGGGCATGGACATGCCCGGGTGCCCTGTCCCATCCATCATAGCCGATGGGGAAGGAAGTATCCATGGATCATTGAAGTAAGTCGTGTGAAATGATGAAACTTGGAAAATCGCAACCTTATTGTGGTCGGATATGAACTTGACATTGCCTTGAGGGGGCGGGTAATCGAAGGTACCCATAAAAGATGGGCACAAACCAACCCCTATGTTGACTATGCCTGGTTGAGGATTATCAATCATCGAGACCACAGACACCCCCAATGAAGGGTCAAGTCTGGAGAAAGACAATTGATCAATGGTCACAATCCAGTCCTCGTGCGGAAACAACAAGACCCAGAAAACTATAGAAACCACTACTTGCATGGCATAAGTCCAACTCCTTCCTAATAAGAGATTGTAGTCGAGGGACACATTAACTACTTATACCTCGATGCACATGGTCTTACCTCCTAACTGCATGGGAAAAGAGGGAATGATACCATGTGGTCGGAATGAATGACCATCGAAAGTAGTGAGAAGAGTAGGTGGCAGAGACAAAACGGGATGGCCAATGGCCTTCCAACATGCCAACGACATAACGTATGTCGAGGCACCCTCATCAACCACCGTGCGGAAAATATTTTGAGTAAAATTTTTCATGGGGTGAGCCACTACTATCTAAAATGCTACATGGTAAGGAAAATGAGGTTTTAAGTTAGTTGTATCCATCATGATGGTACCCGAATTACAAGTCTCGGTAGATCCTAAAAAGGTTAACAAAGCTTTCCTCTGGGAAGGGAAGCTTTGGAGGACCTCTAAAGTGGACATTGCACAAGGGGTTTGAGACAAATCCTCCACCACATAATAGTTTTGGGCGGCCCCTATGTTTGGGTTGTGAGAAGCATTTTTGAATGCGCCTTTTGGGATGCATGTCATTGTTTAACCCAAAGTATTCTCAATCTGTAGAGGAAGAAATGGGAGTTTGGCTTCTTTTCCCTTCTCAGAAGTTCTTAGGTTACTGTAGTTATACACTCTAGTCAATATAAAAGCATCACCCTTCATCATATAAAAATTCACGGATGCGAGATTGTTCGAAGATGGAGAGGGTCCTTGACTGCCCCCTTCTACACTTGTAGAGGCTTGGGTTAGATTTTTCCCATGCTGAAATGGATTGGTTAACATAGCAGGTTGTTGTTGTGTCACAAACTTTTGGGCCTCTCCAAGCCGAGGACATTGGTGGGTCAGGTGGTCTTCCACGCATAGGTTGCACAGATACCTCACCTTCCATTTTTCAGTGTTGCCCCCTCCAGCGTTATTAGTGGGTTTCTTATCCCCCTTACCCTTCTTTCATTGTTTTTTCTTTCCTTCAGGCTATTGGGTGGCCTTTGGATTTGTCGATTGTGTGTACATCCGACGTTTTAGTAGGGGGAGTAGTAAAAACAATAGTTTGGTTGGTCGTTGTGTGTTGTATAGACAATTGCTGCAACTGCTTCGTCAGTTGCTCAGTCGGCTTTGTTTATGCTGAACCAACAATACCATCAGCATGTGGTCCATCTCTCTGTCTAGTTTTATCAAGTATTGAGCGTGGTGCATCTGGAAAGATCTTGTATAATAAACCAGACTCAGAATAGATGAGCTCAAGTTGTTGAGCTCTCATGATGGCATCTTCTTCGAAAAACACTCATGATGTCACGACATATTTGGATAACTGTGGGACCAAAGACTTAAGGAACCACTCGAGCAGGAATGTTGGTGGGACTGGCACCTTAATTAAACTCTTCCGACGTCTCCATTCTCAGATGTGATCAGAGATATGGTATGATTTTTTCTATGCCAAATTGGCCAGCAATTCTGTTCCAGCATTGTATCTCATAGGTAATTGGAAATGGTTTAGGAAGGCCATTTCCAATTCGCTGAAGGAAGATTATGTTGAATGGTTGAGCTCAATGTACCATTTCACGACACTCCCAATGAGAGTATGTTGAAACAATCGCAACTATACGGAGTCATTTTTCAACGAGTTAGATGAGCACCAAAGGTGGAAGGTAGTCACATGATCGCTTGGATCTTCATTCGTCTTGGCTTCGAACTTTGGTATGTCCAAAGGAAACTTTGTCGGCATAGGGGGCCAAGGGAGATCATGAAATATAGGGTCATTCAACAACCTTGTCAAGTATGGAAAATGCAAGATTGCCAGGAAAGGTAGTTTGGGTTGTTGGTCATAACCTAGGAAAAAGGGACCTGGAGTTTGACTGGTACCAGGATGCCAGGAAAAGTTTGGTTGCTGGCCTGGGTTTTCGTAAAAACCATGGCCATGACTAGAGTACAGATTTTACGTGTGAGGAGACATCATCGGCTGATTCCCAAAATAGGATGTAGATGGATGGGTGTGCATTACATTAGGAGGACTTTGGGAAGGGTTGTCCCATGTCGATCCCGTGGGGATAGGCATAGTACCTTGTCCGGGGGTCCATTGACTGTGGAAATAATTGCCCTATATCGACATTCTTGATGAGAGAACGGATCCCTGCCAAGAATTCCAAGGCCCTGATGTGGAAGAAGTTCCTGGGTTTTCCCCCTATGTAGGAATAGTACCCTGCATAGGAATAGGTTGTTTGAAACCAGGATTTCCCCTAGTCAGGAAAGCAGCTGACGAGAAGGCATTGTTACAAAATGCATCGAACAAAGAAAATGGTGTCGAACCTACCAACATATTATGCGAAGGCAGTCCTTGACTCCCTACTCCAAGTAAACTATGGTGTGCAGGTGGCCCAGCGGATTGCTGATGTGTGCCACCGAGCAAAGGGGACGAAGGAGGTATATGACCTCCCCCATAAGAGAATGTGTTAAAAGGAGCTGAAGTGCCTCCCATGTGGCCTTGCACGTGAGCGTTAGAGATCCCTGCCCCCAGACCTAAAGTATGTGAAGTGGAGTAGGAAAGTACAGGATGTGTACCTGAGCTAGGCATCCTGTATGAGAACGGAGGGCCTATCACACTTGGTGTGAAAGGGGTTGTGGCCGCCGCCATAGATGGGATCAGACCACTATGTGAGGTAGAGGCAGTCGATACCATGGTGGCTCGGATCAGTGACAGTGGGTTAGGAGGTGGAAACTCTCCTGTGGTGACAACCATAGTGGGAATTGAAGAATTCCTAGAGGGAGTGACAACATTCGTTTCCATTGCTGCATGCGACACTGTCTGGCACTCGTAAGGGTGAATTGATATGATGATGGGTGTCGAAATATAAATGGTTGGAGTTTTAGGTGGTGTTATCACTCCAAGAAACTCCTTAGGGTTGTAGGCTAAGAATGCTTGGTAACTCAAGAAATTATAAATAATCAAAGTGTGGATCAATGGGATAACTGAGGATGACTAAGCAAGACGATAACATATCATGCCTCTAAATAAACCAATGCTTCAAGAAACTAGATATCAGTTACAGAAAAAATAATCAAGATATGAAGAATGACATTCAAGATAACCAAGTACAAATCTACAAGGTCATACAAGAATGTAAGAAGATCTAATTCGTATTCATGAGTTATATTAGAAGATGACAATTCTGAACAACTGAGCTGAATAGAACTAAATACAGAGTAGTGGAAAATGTGGACAGACTGATATATAATGACCAAAGAAAACTGTCATTCATATAGAAAAATAATGCACAAGTTACATAGCCAAAAAGTGTCTCCAGAATTGAACCTCCTCAATCTGTATTAAGTCTGTATCTTTATAGCTTTACATCAAAGTCTTTAGATCCTAAAACAGTGGATCTGATTTTCTAAAAATAGAAAGTAAACTAGATTTACAAAAAACTAGGAAGAGATCCTCAAGATGAGGTCAATCTCTATCTTTTGGTCTTCAAACATTGGTTGAAAGTTGATGAAGTGTAGCCTAGCCTTCCAAGGCTCTTTGATCTGTTCCTCTGAAAGTGGAATTCGAATTTGATGATGTGTGCCAAAAATGCTGAAGTTCTACCTTTTAAAATGAGGCCAAATGTGTTTGAACAACCTCTCTCTAACCTTATCTCACAAAAGTAGCATTTAAATCTGACTCGATAATTCACCATCTATCTATTCCAAGAGGTTTCATCTCTTTTTGGCTAGAAAATTTCTGATCTGGGCAAAATTTCGAGTATTCTGGTCATTATAGGCTTTCACTAGCTAATTTACCCGAAAATCCGCTCCTTAGCTGGTGAAAGGCAGAGCTTTCACCAGCTAACTAGCAAAATTCAAGACGGGTTAGCTGGTGAAAGCGCAGATTTTTTCAAAATCAAATTTCTCAGTCATGGAAAGTCCATTTTGCATGCTTGAATAGTCGATCAACATCTAAAAATCCTAAGATTTCCAATGGTCCTTTAAAATCTGCATTTGGAGTCCAGGAAGCTAGTCAAATATTCCCTACAAGATTAGGCATCATTCTTTCAAAAATGCCAGTGCATTTTTTATCGCTAACATCTAGCTCCAACTGGGATGGAGACCTCCCTGCGAGGTCTCCAAGAACCTGGTAGACCTTTTGCCTTTAGCATTGGGCATGGAGTCATTCAGCCTTTACAATTTATCATCTGGCTATTTTCCAAAGTTTGTTGTTGTCTTTCCCAATCTTCTTTATCTGTAGCATATCTGCTTCAAACTCCCCTGGAAATGTTGTTTTCACCTTGACGTGGCATTTGTTGTGGCGATATCTTCATTAAGAAGAAAAGTGTTGAACATAGGTAGTATGGTGAGATATGTAACCATGATTTTGAAAATTCCAGGACAACTTCAAACTTGAAATAAGAATATTGCAGGCAGCTTAAGGTCTTTGACTTTCTGTTTTCCAGCAGCTTCAAATACAAAGCATTTTTAGATCCTTTGATGTGTTTAGATATCCTTCCAAGGCTCGTAGATGTACTTTGATCATGATAGAATCGAATTTGCTATCTTTGGCAAAACCAACTGATTCTGTGCCCCAAAATAGGTGTCTAATCTGACTTTGACACCTCTTCAAATATCTTTTTTATCAAATCTAGATCTTGAATTTGATGTGTAAATTCAATCTGCATCTTTAGAAACTATTTTCAGGATGTTTAGTTGAGAAAAAATTTGATCTGGGCAAAAATACACCTTCGTTGGCTAGTCTCAGGTTTCACTAGCTATTCCACCTTAACATTTGCTAGTTAGCTAGTGAAAGCTCTGCCTTTCATCAGCTAACTGGTTATAATTCTACCTTCTGTGCTGGTGAAAGTTCTGTTTTATCTTTGAGAAGAAAATAATGCAGAGCAGCAATGATCCTGCATAGAGTGTTAGATTCTTCAGCAGCTGCTTGATAAAGTGTTGTCGACACTTGATGTTTGAACCTCAGGTGACCTGCAATGCTTGATTCAAGAATTGATATGCTAAGCAAGCGATGAAAAAACAAATTAGAGATATCGAAATAATTTAAGCAATGACACCACAACTGCAGAGCATACAAAAGGAAATCCAAATGCACAACTGTTGTTATCTATGGCAGGAATTTGATAGCAGCACAAGAAGGATCTTCTTGCTAGGGCATATGGAAATTTCTTGATCAACTTCTTTGATCATTCCCTTGATCTCAACAATACCAAATTCCTGGCAGATTTGATGAAGCTCATCTGGATTAATTTGCCTGCTTCCGTTGTTGCCGAAATGAAAAGAGGCAAAACGGGATGCTCCTCACGTTCCATCTACTTTTGTAAAAACTGAATTTCTTCCTTTGAATATCCACCCGAGTCAAAATATGGCTATTGTTGATCCCTTCTTAGGTTTAGTCACCCCTTCTCCAACACTCTCAATAACTCCAGCTGCTTCATGTCCAAGGATACGAGGAAAGAGAGGAGTTTGGCCCTTAGTATCCCAGAAATAAAGGACAGTATGGCACAAGGCAGTATAATGCACTTTGATTCTGACTTCCAATGCTCGTGGAGGAGCCACCTCCACTTCTTCAATCTTAAAAGGCTCCCCTACTCCCCATGCAACAACAACTTTACATTTGATAACCTGGCCTACAGTAGAGCTCACCATTTTCCTTTCTGCCCAAATAGTCGTCTTTCGCTTATCGTAGTATTATGCAGAGAAAACTTACTTTTGCATTTGTGTTGAAGGCATATATCATTCCTTAATTTATATTCTACCTCCCTTGAAAAGGTTACAGTCGATTGTGATGAACGGCGTTGCGAAGTCACGCATGCCACATTTGTCGGATTGGCCTCCTTGTCATTCCACACCCAAATTTGATTTTATGAGAATCCATAGTTATCTGGATGATGAATTTGCCAAACTTTCAACCGTTCTTCAGCCACCTTGAATGGATCTGGAGTTGTAATTGTGTGCCTGTATGAGGAACTTTCGGCCTGTTTGATCTGATAACTAATACCCAAACTTGATGCATAGAATAATGAAATGTTAATTCTATTCTAACTCAAATATGACATCACAACATTCGTAGCCATTCTCCAGAGAATTCGTAGGAAACCTTTAATCTGTTATAATGAAGTCACTCATGAAATTCAGCACCATATCAACATTTATGATGGCTGTCAGTTTAGGCACTTGGTTGAGGTTTCGGTGTCCATTCACCAACAAATTGTAATAATGACCAAGAGAACTTCACCAATTGTCTTCATTTTCTGCAATAGTTCCTTAAGACGCGTCGGAGTCCTTGGAATGTTTGAACACTCCTACTAACAGAATCAAAGGCTGCCTTGCATTTATCGCCACCTAATAGTGCAATTTTCCTGTTTATTTTGAGTGAAGGAGAACCAGGTAATGAGACCATCATTTGCTGAACAAAATCTTTTTTTTGAGAGTCCATCTCAGTTTCGCCTATACTTGAGACAATCTTAAGCAAAGGTTTTTTGAAACCCAGAAGCTGCTAATACCACCTATGAGCATTCTTAGATTCTGCCTCAATAGCTTCCAATTGATCCACTTCTTTCTCCATGTCTACAAAAGATTTATCAAATTAGTATCGCCTCCCTTGTAATAATGAAATTTTATTTCACACAAATGCAAAAAAAATCTCCTTGCATATCTTCTCACAAATGTTGTATGGGGATTACTAATATAGTTGCATAACACTTCTTGACACCCATCCAATTTAAGATCTTTATTGACAAAGCATTTGTATGCAGAATCTACTCTTTCAGATGGTCTATCTAATTTTCCTGGTCTTATCAGAGTGTAAAGCAGTTGAAATGTATTTTCTAACAGAAGCTTGTGGAAGTCTGAAAATAGATCAGCACGATGAGCTTTAGTATAGGAATCTGAGAAGTAAGGAACAAAATTGTGAGATGGAAACTCTTGTTTAACTGTTAGTAAGGCACCACATGCTACCCTAGAAGCTGTTATTGGCACAGATTCCAGATTTCGAGATGGACTCTTGAAAACATGCACCAGCTGTTGTATAATATCCATAAAATAATTGACAAAATGTTGTTGTCTTAAAGAAACACATGCTTGATCTAGACAGGATGCAAGTTCACTTTTCGTTTTTGATGAGATTTTCTAATTTTAAAAGCAAAGACTAGGATTAAGATGAATAACATTTTATTTTTTTATTTTTGTCTTGCAGATAATGCCAAGGACATTTTGGGGCACCCAAAGGATTTTGGACAAGAGAGACCAAATGGAGTTGCATGAAGAATTTGGAGTCATTTGGCCTTTAGAACTGATCCCCTGCAAACCTATAGCCTGAAAACTTGAAGCATGCCTGTAGATTGCCTGTTTATTCCACAACCAATAATTGAAAGGATCTACATGCTCGTAGGATGAGCTTATGTTTCTGTTTACTCCTACATCTAACCAATAGAAGCATATTGATCAAGTAAAAGCATGATTCCAATGAAGCCATGTCAGAAACTGATTTACTAAAACTGTTCTTGATCTTAACCCAAAAAATGATGGAAGCCATATCATGCAGAAATATAGTTGATAACAAAAACAAAATTGTCCCTCATCTGACAAAAATGTTTTGATATTTATGTTGTTCATAGATTCCAAATAGTTTGTAATAGGGTCATAAAAACCATGAAATAATACCTCTTTGAGTTGTTGATCCAACTGGCTGTATTTAAGTTGTTGATTACTTTCACTTATCTCAGTGCTGAATGTGGACTACTCAACCTTTGTTAGAGAAAAATGCAAGCTCAGCAGCTGATCTGAACCTTTCTTCTCTCCTACACCATACCTCTGTAATCTGATTTCATCAAGATGATATGCTAGCTTGACACAACAAACAATTTCCTTTCCAATAATAATATCTTTGCAGGATATATCAATACTAGAAAGATCTTCAACATATTCACGACAAGCATCAATAACAACATGCACATACTTTTGATCATCTCTCTGCTGAAAAGAAGAGCGAGATGAAATTTGAATAAAAAATAAGTCTTCACAATCCTTAACATTTCCTTTCTCATCACCGTATTGGTCAAATATAGGAGGATCAAGATAATATCCTAATGACATAGATGAAGCTTCTTAAATAGCAGGATCAACAATAACATCATGAAACAGATTTGGAAAAACCTCACCTCGTTCCTCATCATAATTTGAAATAGAATATTCATAAGGAGAAAGAAGATCTTTCTGGTGTTCAAACTAAAGATTAGGCAGTCCCTGCAAATATTGTTCCTCATGGTTATTGCAATTTCCCTTGTTCTACAAATCTGGAATATGTGGGCTGCCCTCAACATCTACTGTTGCTCCAATACTTTCACCTGTTGAACTTTCAATCTGCTCATCATCTTCTTATTTTTCAAAGGAGGCAATATGATCTTGATAACAATCTAAGATAGTGGATGCATTTGGTGTACTATTTAAAGAATCTATACTATGGCCATCATCCTGTAGATCATCAATATCTTGGTAATGATGAGAAGCATCTCCTGCTGTAGCATATTTCACATAACTATCTGATTTCTTATTCAACAAATTGAAATCATGACAGCATTCAGGGTAGAGAAGGTCAGCTGAATATATCTCTTTACAAAATAGATTAAAGGCAGCATGAAAATTAGCCAAAGAGATGACACTTGCACTTGGAAGAGACCGACACCAGTCAAGAGAAATCCCTTCTAATGAAAATTTGAAAATCTTAATTTGAACATCCTCATGTACAATTTCAAGCCGGTCAATAAAGTCATGGAAATCCAACAAATGTTCAGTTGGCACTTCCCACTTCTCTCCACGAAATCTGGGAATACTACATTCCCATTCATATCTAGTAGGTACTGGGTGAGGGTAACCAGAAATACTTAAAAAATCACAGAATGCATACCTCATTGCTAAGATCTTGTTCTTGTCATACCAGTGGAGTCACCAACAATTTTCTGAATAATGGAGTCACCACTGAATTCGTCCTTCATGGAGTCGTCAGATAGATAATTACAACCGAAATAATGTCTAGGCTTATTCTATCATCAAAGATGGATCTATGTCGTCTCCCAAGGAAGCTGAGCTTCAATCTCCTCTCCCCAACAACGACGCCAATTTCATATCACTCCAAGAAACTCCTTAGGGTTGTAGGATAAGAATGCTTGGTAACTCAAGAAATTATAAATAATCAAAGTGTGGATCAATGGGATAACTGAGGATGGATAAGCAAGAATATAACATATCATGTCTCTAAATAAACCAGTGCTTCAAGAAACTAGATATCAGTTACAACAAAAATAATCAAGATATGAAGAATGACATTCAAGATAACCAAGTACAAATCTGCAAGGTCATACAAGAATGTAAGAAGATCTAATTCATATTCATGAGTTATATTAGAAGATGATAGTTCTAAACAACTGAGCTGAATAGAACAAAATACAGAGTAGTGGAAAATGTGGACAGACTGATATATAATGACCAAAGAAAACTATCATTCATATAGCAAAATAATGCACAAGTTACATAGCCAAAAAGTGTCTCTAGAATTGAACCTCCTCAATCTGTATTAAGTATTTAGCTTTATAGATTTACATCAAAGTCTTTAGATCCTAAAATAGTGGATCTGATTTTCTAAAAATAGAAAGTAAACTAGATTTACAAAAAACTAGGAAGAGATCCTCAAGATGAGGTCAATCTCTATCTTTTGGTCTTCAAACATTGGTTGAAAGTTGATGAAGTGTAGCCTAGCCTTCCAAGGCTCTTTGATCTATTCCTTTGAAAGTGGAATTCTAATTTGATGATGTGTGCCAAAAATCTTGAAATTCTACCTTTTAAAATGAGGCCAAATGTGTTTGAACAACCTCTCTCTGACCTTATCTCACAAAAGTAGCATTTAAATCTGACTTGATAATTCACCACCTATCTATTCCAAGAGGTTTCATCTCTTTCTAGCTCGAAAATTTTTGATCTGGGTGAAATTTTGAGTATTCTGGTCATTACAGGCTTGCACCAGCTAATTTACCCGAAAATCCGCTCATTAGCTGGTGAAAGGCGGAGCTTTCACCAGCGAACTAGCAAAATTCAAGACGGGTTAGCTGGTGAAAGCGCATATTTTTTCAAAATCAAATTTCTCAGTCATGGAGAGTCCGTTTTGCATGCTTGAATAGTCGATCGACATCTACAAATCCTAAGATTTCCAATGGTGCTTTCAAATCTACATTTGGAGCCCGAGAACTAGTCAAATATTCCCTACAATATTAGCCATCATTCTTTCAAAAATTCCAGTGCATTTTTTATCACTAACAGGTGGACTAAGAGCTTTCACTCCAATGTCTGAATCGGTCATTTCCTCCGGATGTTGGTCAGGCACAATTTCTTGCGACACATTTTCTTCAAAAGACCCTTGTTGGTCAAGCTTTCTCCTTAGTGGTGGCGAGGGTGGCTCCAGTGTAACCGGTGATAGGCCGAGAAGCCTTCGTGACCGGTGGAACTCGTGATCCTCCACTATGTGAGAAGATCAAAGACACTCTAGGGATTTCTATTCATTCAAAAAACAACACACACTAAAAAATTCTCTACAAGATAAAACAAGAAAACACTAAACTAATTGGAAGAACAGTTACAACAACCAACACTAGAGAAAATTACTGGTGAAAGTGAAACTTGAACATGAAAGAAACCTCCAGGTATACTCTACAAATCATGGCCTGATGTTTGTCCTAGTTACTATGGTATACCCCCGCAATCACCTGTGTATGTCACTAAAAAGATAGGAAACTAGGTTGCCAGCACGCGAACAACCACCAGGCGGGTACAGTCGAAAGTCAGGTAGACCACAATGAGCAGGTTATAGAGCCCAAAACCTATCAAGGGTATCGAAAGCAAGTGGTCTAGAAGAAAACTGAGGACCTTGAACAGGTTCTAGATCCATGAAGCTCTGTGGCAAATGCAATCGACAGAATCCCAAGACAAGCCCTCTATATGTGTTCTCCATTATGATTGGTCCAGCTTTGGAGGGTTTATCTTTTCTACCTTTCCACACATGACCTCATGTTTATCCCCTGTGTTAGAGGGGGGTCCCGAATAAATTTCACGATACTGAACTTTGACACTCCCTAACTCAGACTCCAATGTTTAATTTTAATTGCCTTGAAGAGTTTCCTCTATAACTTAATTCAAGGCCCTGACCCTAAAATAGTTGGTTGACCCTACAAACATAAAAAGTCTAATGAATTTTAGATTTAGCGTTAATTTTTATGTCTTGTATTAAGTCAAAGGTTATGAAAGTGAAACTAGCGATGTTTGAGAGATTAAAGCAAAATAAACAAAAAGCTGGAAACAAAAACCTTTACTTCACTCAACTCTTAAACAACTTTTCAAACTTAAAATTTTTTCTAAGATCTTTTAACAACAAACTCAAAGCAGGATTTCACTTGACTATGAGCTACTTATGATCTAAGTAAACCATCAAGAACTTATGAAATCAAAGACTTTTCCCTGGTTACTAATGCAAAACAACACTTTTTAACCAACAAAGAAATAAAAGATTTTTTATTTTTATTTCAATGCTTACAAAGCAAAAAGGAAAAATATCAACAATACAAAACCAAGAAAACTTATGGCCTAAGCACAAATCGCAAAGAGTCACTTCAAAAATCACACACAAGCAAATTAAAATTGGACTCTCACACTTGTCTAAAATCCCTATAAAAGAAAATTTTTGAGGAAAACTTCTAAATGAAAAAAGAAAGCTATTGTTGTGATCAAACCTAAGTTATTGATTGTTATGACAAAGACCCAAACCTGAGAGGTAAAAATCTTTTCAAAAGAAAGGATGACTGCCTCACCTTCAACAAAAATTCTCTCCACAAGCACACTGCTGACAGTTCCATAGCAAGTGTGTGCACGTGAGTTGTGTAAAGTCAGAGCGCATGTACACGTGTGCTGGCCTTATATAGGCCGCATGTATATTTGAAAATCTAAGACAAATGAAAAGCAAAGAAAGCCATCCCAGGTAGAGACTACTGGTACTGAGAACCAGAATCTCTTGAAGACTCAGACACTTACTTTAACAAAAAAAAGAAAACAATTCAAGGAAAACTTCATAGAACAAACCAATCCGAGATGAAACCTAAGCTATAGACTGCAAACAACAAAGACTAGAAAGAGTTCTAGAAAACCCCTGAGAAGGACTAATTCTGATAGGGAAGAGGATGACTGCCTCTTTAAAAGAAATTTTCTGGAATCATACATGCTATTGGCACTTCCTCAGCTAGCGTGTACACACAGGCTGTGAGAATGAAGGGCGCAGGTACACGTGTGCAGACCTTATATAGGCTGTATGTACCTCTGTGGGTCTCGAAAAAAAAATATAGTCAAGCAAAGAAATAGAGATAACTGGTATGGGAGACCAAAATCTATGTTAGCTCATACTTTTGCAGAAACTTTAAAAACAGGAAATGAAACCAGTTCTTAAAAATACCCAAAAAATATTCCCAAAAACCCTAGACTATCCCCAGTATGGTCGCCAATTCTATTGTGAGTGGGAAATCCCTCTATGGACTAGCACTTAGGGTTTAATTATGCATGCAGAAAAGACCTAAAGATTTATACTTTCTACCATCATCCCAGACCTAATCCCCATTATTCTTAAGCAAATACATAGTTAAGAAGATCAAGTGAGCATACCTTATTTCGGCTATTTGATATCGATCCTTCCTCACACTTGATCGCTCTTTGACTGCATCTCTCCTCCAAAGGCTGACCTGCATTCACACAAGACAAATAAAAAACTCCACATGCATTTGATATATAGATTAATGGGTTAGAGATTCAATAAACAAGTATGCAATAAACCATGAAAACCTCATATGGTGGGATAGGAAAAGTACTTATTTATTATTAACTTCAACAAATCAACTTACAATGATGAAGCTGACCACTGCTCCATGAACCTAGTCCTAGGCTCCTCTTCAACTGTCCTCCAACTTCTTTTCTCTATCTTTCTCTTTGCACAAGGATGGCTAAAGGGTTGGGACAAAGGGAATGTGCAATCGGGTATAGTTTCTTTACTATGATTATCCTCTTCCAAATGGGACCCCTAACCCTTCTTTTATAGGCTAGAAGAAGCTAGGTATTTGATCAAACCCTCGGTCATGCATGGTCGAAAGGTTTAGTTAACTCACCCAAAGTTGTGTGTTATGTCAGCAACTTTCCTTTTTTCGTGCTTGTGTAGGTACACGCGGGCTGTTTTGGGTCAGCTAGTATGTACACGTGTTTATTAATGGAGCAGGGAACATGGGCCTTTATAAAAGAGGTTTTTAAGAAGAGTTGTTTAGCATTTCTTTGGAAAAGAAGGAATCTGAGATGGCCTGATGCCAGGTAAGCATGTCTGGTGAAAATTAGGGTTATAACAGGGCTCAAGCCGTTGATCTGGGTCATTTTTTAATCGATAGTTTGTCGAGTTATACCTTTTTTTCCTCCACTAAATTTATCCATACATCGCTAGACATGTCTCGGTCCTCTAAATTATCAATTCTCCAAACTATCAAGATTTTCCCCGACGGTGTAGCTTTGATAAATTCTCGAGACTTGGATCTCGTCTGAAGATTTTTACGGTGATAATGTAGGCTCCAACTGGGGATGATATCCTCCCTATGAAGTAGAAAATAACTTGTAGACCCGGTGCTTGATCCATTGGGATGATTCCAAAACATGTGTGTGTATCCTGCTCCTACCATATAACTAGCATATGTTGGATTCTAAACTCCACATGCTACTCTCAAATGGATATTGAATATACTGTTGAAACTGATTGTACACAATACTGGAAATATAAACTGAAAAATGCCTATCCAACATGCTTATTTGCACACTCATATCTACTCTAACTACTGAAATGACCTATCAATCAAGTGAAATCGAAATTCCAATGCAACCATGTGAGCATTTTATCCACTGTCTATTTTCCTTGCACAAGCTTGCTCCAAATCCTGCTCACTGATAATTCATTCAAAACTTCATCCATAATTCTCAAAAATTCAAAACCATTTGGACTGTTTATTTCTTCTAATAGGATTGCAAATGGATCTTTTAAAATATGTGTAAAAAAACCATCATGTTTTACTCCTTCCATTGTATTTTTGTTTTTAGGTGATTCAACTCGTTGACTTCTAAAAAAATGACAAAGTCATTGAGAAGTTTGGTAGTATGGATTTGTTGAGTCATAAAGCGACCATGGTTGAAGAACATCATCTGACATGAAAAGATTTGGTGTAGACATTGATTCATTGTATCCACTATTGTTGGCAGATTCATATCATAAACCTTTCCCATATAATGTGTCTCAAGATCCCAAATCATATGAAAGAATGACTCCTTTTCAGGAATCAATATAGAAGGGCGAGATTCTTCTACTAGGGTTTCCCCGCTATTTGGAGTTTTCATATGTGAAATTTCAAAATCTTCATCCATATCTAGACTGTTCAAAAATAGGATTACTACGTCATTTTCAAGGGAAGACATGCAACCTTCAAATACCTTTTCTTGTGGGTAATATTGTTGAACATTTGCATTAGTTCTAGGAGAAAGGAAAAGACCTTTGATAAAAATTTATTGCTCATCTTCCTCTTTAATCTGATGGTTAAGCTCTGATTGAAATTCTAAATTGAAAAACCCTTCTAAGTAATGATTGTGCAATGCATGTGAGTGTAGTTGGTGTTGTTTAATGATGACAACCTTTTCATGTAAAACAGTGCTAGTGTGAATATAGTCAAAAGTCCTTATTTTTTCTGAAATTTCATATTTTTTTCTTAACCACTCAAAGGAAGAAAAACATAAGGGGACAGAGTTTTTATCTGTAAGCCCGATACTTTCTTCTCTCTCGACTTCATGCTTGAATATTTTCTGATTCGAAACGCCATCTTGTTTCAACAGTTCGAATGAGGAAAAACATAATGGAAAGGCTTTGTTACCTGACTCACAACCTTCTTCATTCTCCCCAGTATCATCATAGGTACATTTTTCCATCTCTTTGGGTTTTGGGACATGCTCACCTTCATCTTTTTCTTTGACCAATGACTGTATTTCTGAATCTATAAGGTATTCTTCAGAACAAAGAATAGGGTCATCAAGCATCTGATAAGAGTGTTCCAATATCTTTTCAATCTATTTTGTTGGTTCAGTGTGACTTTGCATCAACACAGATTCGCTTGCCTCAACAATAATATGAGAATTCTCTTTCAACAATTTGAATGCAGTGAAGCATAAGGGTAGATAATTCTCTTCGGATGATCTAATGTTTTTCTCCTCATTGTACCGCTGAAGAAGAAAGTCTTCAATATCACGATCATCCTTGTATTTGTCATATATAGGCAAATCAACATCTTATGCAACGTCATCTAATAAGAACAGACTTGGAACATTAATATTTTCTTTGAAAAACTAGTTTGCAAACTCATCCTCTTGCTTGTCTACAAAATGACCAACTCCCTTTTTATCAGGAGACGACTCAGAAGCTCTAACAACACCTTTTCTTTTGACAAGTGGAATATAATTTTTAGCATGATCATAAGAATTTGAGACTTCAAGAGGGCCCATTATATTGTCAATTCTATGCTTGAGATTCCAATCAACTATTTCCTGTTCATATTCACTTTCATTTTCTTTAGAATCTAACTCCTCATTTTGGATCTGTTTACATGCTTGGATGTTGTGTTGAATATATTGGGCATCATCAAACATTTTCTATAAGGACTTGGTGTTGGTTGTGGAGCCTGATTATCTTCCTGATTCAGATGTGTTTTACTTTCAGCCGTCTTTATACCCCATGAAGTATTTACACCCTAGAAGTATGTACACTCTTCCATGTGGGGGAGTGAAAAGGGGGGGTACCCCCTCTACGGGGTCCAGGGGGGCTATCCCCCCGACTGGGGGGTCTAGGGGAAAGTGGGCCCGCAGCATCCCCCGAAGGAAAAATTTCCTTGTAAATGTATATTTTAATTTCATTGTAAATCTGGATTGTTCATTATAAGGTCGCATATCTAACGATAGAGATTATGTTATGGTTTTTTCCCTAGAAGGAAACCCCTTTTATGAGGGAAATGTATTAAGGCTATGGTTGATGGCGAATATTGTATTCTGAGATAGGAGACTTTGAGAGAAAGAAGAGGAAGTTATAGTGGTTTTGTTGTAGGTTGTATCCCTTCATATGCTGGATAATAATAAAGGAAGGACCTAGAAATTTCTCTGGTGGATGTAGCCCACACTAGGTGAACCATGTAAATCTGTGTCTTTATTGTATTCTGTATCTTCTGTGTTTTGTTTCTGCATTTGTTTTATTTTATTGCTCCACGGTCATGTTTTTCTAACAACTGGTATCAGAGTGAAAGGTAACTCGTAGGAAAAGAGGGTTCCTGGTTCAAGTGGGAGCAATGTCGGAAGATTGAAAGTTTAGGGTCAATAAATTTAACGACCAAAACTACCAGTTATGGAAGATGCAGATGGAAGACTATTTATATTAGAAGGATCTATTCCTACCATTGGGCGGAATAGAAAAGAAGCCAGCGGCTACAAAGGACGAAGAATGGGAGATTCTTGACAGAAAGGCTCTATGAAGGATACGTCTAAGCCTGATAGCATCGGTGGATTTCAATATTTCCAAAGAAAAGGCAACGAAGGGTTTGATGGACGCATTGGCCAAATTGTATGAAAAACCCTCGGCGTCCAATAAGGTATTTCTAATGAAGAGATTATTTAATATGAAGATGTTGGAAGGTGGGTCTGTTGTAGATCATTTAAATGATTTTAATACGGTTACTAATCAACTAAATTATATAAAAGTGGAATTTGATGATGAGGTCGGGGCTCTTCTAATCTTATGATTATTGCCAGAAAGATGGAACGTCTTTGTCATGGCTGTAAGTAACTCTGTGTATGGTTCAAATACTTTAAAATTTGATGATGTTGTTGGTGTTATCCTTAGTGAGGAAATGTGATGGAAAAGTACAGGTGAGACATCAGGAAATGCATTGAACATGGAGAACAGGGGAAGACAAAAGGATAGAGGAAAGGGTTTTGGGAACCATGGGAATTTTAGGAAGGGCAGATCCAAATCCAGACTTGGAAATATAGAGTGCTAGAATTGTGGGAAGAAAGGAAATCTGAAGAAAGACTAGAGAGCTCCAAAGAAACAAAGAGATGGATAGCAGGAGAGAAATCAGGAAGAAAATGTAACAGGTGATGTGTTACAAGATGCTTTGATTCTTTCTGTAGATAATATTTATGAATCTTGGGTAGTAGATTCAGGGGCTTCATTTCATGTCACACCCCATAGAAAACATTTTCTATATTATGTTCAAGGTGATTTTGGACAAGTTCATGGAGAGTTCAAGGAGTATGATATTGCATGTTGGTTTCCCCTTATAGTTTTGGGCAGATGTTGTAGATATTTTTGTTTACTTAATAAACAAAGGACCTTCAAGCTCTTTGGATGGTACAATTCTAGAGGAGGAATGGAAAGGAAAAAAGGTAAACTATTCTTTTTTGAAAACTTTCGGTTGTGAAGCATTTGTCCATATTGATAAAGAAAACAGAACAAATCTTGAGGCAAAATCCAAGAAGTGTACCTTTATTGGATATGGTGTTAATGATTTTGGTTATATATTATGGGATTATGAAAATAACAAAATCATTAGGAGTAGAGATGCCATATTCAATGAGAAGGTCATGTACAAAGATCAGTTGCAGGGAAAGAAACAGGAAGAAGAAAAACAAGAATACGCAGTGCTTGATGAGATCACTGAAAAACAAATTCCAAAGGAACCAAAAAATCAAAATGTACAACAATAGGAGTAGCAGGTACCTCAAACACCTGGAAGTGTTGCTAGAAAATCTATTAGGTTAAGTATACCCCCTAAACGATACTCTCCTTCATTGTATTATTTATTGTTGACTGATTCTGGTGAACCATAATGTTATGAAGAGGCAATGAAGGTAGACACCAAAAGGAAGTGGTAGCAAGGCATGAAAGAGGAAATGGATTCCTTGGTAAATAACTATACTTGGGACTTGGTTCAGTTGCCTGCAGAAAAAAGAGCATTGCAGAATAGATGGGTTTACAAGTTGAAGGAAGAAGATGGAGGAGAAAAGTAGTACAAGACTAGACTTGTTGTAAAGGGGTTTGCACAAAAGAAAGGTATATATTTTGATGAAATATTTTCTCCTGTTGTTAAAATGACTTCAATTAGAACTATTTTAAGTCTTGTGGTAGTAGAAGATTTGCATCTTGAATAGTTAGATGTAAAAACAACTTTTCTCCATGGGGATTTGGAGGAATAGATTTATATGCAGCAGCCACAGGGGTATGAGGTCAAAGGGAAGGACAATTTGGTATGCAGGTTGAAGAAGAGCTTATATGGCCTAAAGGAAGCTCCAAGGTAGTGGTATCTGAAGTTTGACAGGTTTATGACATAACAGGGTTATAGTAGATGTCATTCTGATCACTGTGTTTATTTTAAAAATCTAGAGAATGGAAGCGTTATTATCTTGCTATTGTATGTAGATGACATTCTTGTTGCAGGGTCTAATATGCAGTATATAAATGTGCTCAAGAAGAAATTAGCCAATTCATTTGCGATGAAGGATTTGGGTGCTACAAAGAAAATCCTTGGTATGAGAATAACAAGAGACATGAAAAATCGCAAACTGACATTGTTTCAGGGTGAGTACACAGAGAAGGTGTTGGAGAGGTTTAGAATGCAGAATGCAAAACTAGTTAGTACACCTTTGGCCAGCCATTTCAAATTAACTAAGGAAATGTGTCCCAAGACATAGGAGGAGATAGAATACATGTCCAGGG
>ML798903.1:198406-267882 GCA_009831015.1 Picea engelmannii | reverse complement strand
TTAGTTACTTGGATAGAATGTAATCCCAATATATCTGGAGATTCATTAATTTGCCAACCATTCGAACTCCAACTCATCCTTCTAGAAGATTCCTTCTAGAAGGATCGAGAACTTATTCATTTTCTCCCTTAAGAAACATTTCCACACCTTGACCATTAACACAGTGCGGAAAGTCCGCAGTCAGACTGAATGCAACCTGCGGAAATCAAGTATTTCCGCAGGACAATATATATGCAGCCTGCGTACTATCTTTAAAAGTGTGATTTTGAGAAGCTGATAAGTGTAACTTTCTTCATGAAAATGATCTTAAAGAAGAGTTAGATCTTCCATCACCATGTCATTATCATGTCATCATCCCGATAACCAAAAATGTGGATAACAAGGACGTTGGACTAGGAACGGGGGGAGAGACATCGAGCTTGGCTTTATGGGGTTTACTGACTTGGTCATGGTCATCACATGGCCCAGATGGGATATTTTTATCAACATCGGTGATATAGTGAGGATATGTATGCAAAACTTTAAGAGGAGAGTATACGATATCAATATATGCATGTTCATCATCAGAATGCAACAGATAAAGAAAAATGTGTTTAGCATGTTCAAGGAAAAAGAAGAGGCACCCTATAACAAACAATAGAATGCCTTGGAAAAATCCAATTTTATGTACTTGTTTTCTTCCATAATGTATTTTCATGCCTCTGTCAAGGGGTCTCATTTCTTAGTGGAGTCTTTGGAAACTGGATTTTTCATTGAGAGTGGAGTCGCCATTGAAAATTTAAATTTCTGGATTCTTCTACCAGTGGAATCACCTTCAAACTGATTTTTGACGTGTGGAGTCACCAGAGCAAGAATATAGCCAAAATATTCCTAAGTGTCTTCTACTCTCAAACCTTAGAACTCAACCATGTCATTCTTCCCACGGAAAATTTCTAATTTTGTCCCCGATAATGGAGCCAGAATGTTAGCACCCTATAAATTTTGTCTGACTGAATAGACAAACATTAGGGGTAACTGTTTCAACAAGATTTAGAGCTGAGGCACTAGCCTACTCAACTTAGAGAGGGCTCTCTCATGTCACTGGGTATATCTATGGGAATTGGTGGCTAGATTCGGTTTGTTTTGGGGTTTTGAATAAAATAAATGAAGAAATGAAAATGACGTTTATGCCATGGAATCTATAATGAACGATGCATTGTTGGAACATGACAACTATTCAGAGGAATAGGATAAATAAGGTAGTGAATCTGAGTTAATATTCAAAAATTAGAATGGCATCAGAAGAAAAAGAAACATATAACTACATCAGAGCATTATCGTAATGAATTATGAATCAGTTAAGAAGAGATAAACATAGTCTAAATTGCTAAGCCGAGAGCATCAAATGATGAATTATGGGCCTCTAGTTCTCCAATCTAAACAGACGAAAATGGAAAATGAAATATAGGATAACAAGAATCACATACTATGAAGGGAAACAAGGCTCATAACACCACTAGTTAGAATCTTTTCATAAATAGTCTAAAATCCACCTTTGCATCTATATATTCATTATGGCTCTCAAAATTTACAAAGGTCTTCCTACACATAGGGTAGGCTCCTCCTTTCTCTATGACTTCTATATCCCCTAGGTAATATATATATAGAGAAGGTTTCTTCATGAAATGCAAAACATTCAAACATCTCATTGTTCTAGGATTAGAGATCAATTACAAACAAGAAATGATTTATAATAACCTTCACCCTATTTTAGAGGAACTGTTAGGAGCAGGTTCATCATATCTAGGTGCCAACTATACAAAACTTGTTGGGAGATACTTATCTCCACTTAAGAGTTCATTTTATCTTAGCGATATCCTCCTTTAGAGTATCCAACCAGACCGGTTGATTCTCTCCAACACTTTAATCCATTTCAGCTATGATCTCTTTCTTCTGTCACTTGGTTCGTTTCTTCTTTACAGCTCGTCTATTGATAATTAGATCCTTCATGATGGGATTTATCTTGACTTCCAATACTAAGTCGGTCGCAGGTTCGGTGTGGAATTTAGTTGTTAGTATATGCGCAATTTCCCTTTCTTTCCTCCTCGTAGGTAAATCTGCCACATTGCTTGAATGATCGGTTTCACCGGGTATAGCTTGGTCCATGTATCCCAATTTCGTAGACACCGAAATGTTTTTACAGAAATCAGAGAGTTGATTGAATTGGAGATTACTTCGCTTATGGATCAAATGATTCCTTCATACTTGAGTAATTATAGATTTCCAATCATGAATGGCTAATAGACTCACTGACAGGTACATTGATGTACCATGCTTGTCCAATCCATTTCAAATGATCATCTTTTGAGTTCGTTATATGGTAGTGTTCGCTTGACATTATACGGTTTTGAAGTATCCAAAGAGTGAGATGGGGTGATTTTGACCAGCCGCCACCGATACCCCATGAGTGTTTGATGTGATGCATAGGAACATGTGATATCGGGGCTTTGGAAAAAGCGTTTTCAGGAAACCCACCTTTCACCCCGATGCATCTCTGGAGGGGACAAGCATCCATATTGAAAACCTCAATGGTTTCCCTAGTCCGCCTCTATATGGTTAAGTCTTGTGCAATTTTACTGCCTGATACGAGCTCCAACCGTTGATCTGCATCATTTTGTAATCGATGGTCTATCAAGTTATACCTTTTGTTCCTCTGCTACAATTGTCCATATGCTGCTAGACATGTCCCAGTCCTCTAAATTATCAATTCTCCAAACTATCAAGCTTTTCCATGAATATTTAGCTTTGTTAAATTCCTGAGAATTGGATCTCATCTGAAGATTGTTATGGTGATAACACTTGGGTTTATTACCATTTTTCCCACCCTTATGATTATTGTGTCCTTTCTTCTTATTCCCGCCTGGTTGTTGGTTACCATTTGGGTTGGTCGATGATTGCACGGAATGTACATCCATCAACTGAGTGGGGTTGGAATACACAGACGAAGTTGGCCCTCCCACAGACTGGTTTAGAGACAAATCTTTCAAATGGCTTATCATCGAGTCTGTAGATTTTATATTGGTGGAGCCTACAATGCCATCAGCATGAGGTCCGGGATTTTTTCTAGGGTCATAAGTTGACCATGGTGCATCCAAAATAATGTGTTATAACATCCCAGACTGAGCATATATCAGATCTAGCTTCTAGGCTTTAAATATTGCTTCTTCCTCAGTGGTAACCCTAGCAGTAGAAACATCCTTTGAGATAAGAGGGTGAAAAGACTTAAGGAATCATTCGAAAAGGAAGGTCAGGGGTATGGAGGTCTTAATCAACCTTTTATGTCTACACCACTCCTAGATATTATTTGAGATATGAGTGGCGGTGTCCTGGCGTAAAGTTGATAGAATTTCTAGGACAAAATTGTAACAAACCGACAATTGGAAGTGGTTAAGGAAGACCAACACCAACTGACTAAAGGTCCCATATGCCCCCCTAGGTAGCTCGATATACCATTTCACAGAAACCCCAATGAGGGTGCATTGAAACAATCTTAACCGGATAGAATCATCATTAAGGGAATTCGAGGAGCATTATAAGTGAAAGTTAGTAATGTGATCACCAGGATCCTCACCATTCTTACCTTTGAACTTCGAAATTTTCAAAGGAATCTTGGTGGGGGCAGGGGGGCATGTAGGATCATGACTCACATGGTCGGTCATCAACTTAGATAATTTTGGCAAGGAAGACCAATTACCTACTGAGCCAAACTACAAGAAATGGTATTTCCTTTTTTGAGAAAGTGAATTTGATTGTTAGTATGCACAATTATGAAATTGTCCATGATGACGTTATAAAGGTAAAATAAAATGTATGTGCATGGAAACTAACAATTTGTTTGGTTGATTGAAGTTGAAAGTGCAGGAAGCAAGGTAGTCTTGGATATGGCAGTGTTGTAAGCCCATAAGGAAGGCCAATTTCCTTATGGGCTAAACCATTATGGGAAGGAAAGTCCCATAATTATGAATATGGTTCTTGTGTGCAACAAATATGAAAACAAAATGTGGAATTGGAAATTTGTAGGTGATAGATTTACAAGGAAATTCTGAATTTAAAAATTTATGATGATGTCTCATGAATTTTCATATGCTTATGATATAGGTGAAAGGAAAGAATCCTCGAAGAGTGAAGAGACGAGAGACTGAGCTCTCAGGTTTGAGGAAGAACTGTGAAAAAGGTTATGTTCTGATCGCAGGAAATAGAGACTGACTCAGAAGAAGGAGATTAACCTTCATCCCTATATATGACTGATTCGAGAGAAGGAGAGTAACTTCCATCCCTATCTACTTATGTGCCAGGAGAAGGGGAGTAACCTTCTTCCTTAACTTTCATTGATTTGGAAGGCTGTCAAGATGAAAAGCATGAAAAATGGCTACTACTGAGCCATGAGAACCCCATCATAAGTCATGATTACCTTAAATATATTGTGTTGAGGTAACCCAAGATGAAGGGACACCTCAACAAAGAAATTCTGAGGGACGCCTCGACTGTAAGACTCGGTAGAGTCTCTGAAATTCTTCCTGTGCGAGAAAACCTTGGCAAGGCAAGATGGATCACCCGAGGGACTGTATAGCAGTGAAGGAGATGCTTGAGCCTAGGCATAGATGGTGAGTGGACGGAAGGAATAGGAGACCTTAATAGTTCTTGTAAACTATTGGGATCATGCACATAGTGGTTAGTTCTTCCTATGTGAGAAAACCTTGGCAAGGCAATATGGATCACCCGAGGGACTATATAGAAGAGAAGGGGATGTCTGAGCCTGGGCTTGGAGGGTGAGTGACCGTAAGAAAGATGAAATCTCGATAGTTATGGTAAACTATTTATTGGGATCATGCACCTAATGGGTACATCAAGGAAAAAAAATGAGCCTAGATAACAAAACAACCATATGGATACAAATCCACAAACCATGTAGATAATTATTGTGCTAAGATTAGAAAATTTTTCCTTAGAAATTTTTATACAATGTTATCACATGAGACTATGATTAATATGCTTGTTGTCCAAGAGTTATTGAAAGAAAGTGACAGATATTAAGGGTCTAAAATAGGACATGACTGAGAAAGAAGGATTGAGATTTCTGAAACAACTGAATGAGAAAGGCATGACAGGTGTTTTTGAGAAAGAACATAGAGGACGGTGTTCCTTTATGGGGGAGGGAATTGTAACATCCCTGTTTCCCCCAATTTGTAATTAATCATAAAATAGGAATTACCATGCTAAGGCATGTGGACAATGTAAATGTATTATTTTTTGAGTTTCCAATAACTAACTATGGGGGTGAAGCCTTGAAAGTACTTTCCATGATATCACTAGAGGAAGAATGTGAAAACTATATGAGAGGGTTCATTATATCAAATAACCCCAAATTTCCCTTGATGAGGATGATAAATATCCTTTGGATCCTAAGGAGAGAAACCAGCTAATGAAGAAAGGACTAGTGGTTGAATTATCAACCACCCCCAATGAATGGGAGCATGGTCTAGCTGCATAATGTCATCCCGAAGTACCAGATAGACCTCCAAACCTGAGCTTCCTTCTGACAGAAGGAATGTGATGGGTTGGGAACCTTCAAAAGGAAGGAAGGTAAGATAGATACACGGGGACAACCAGAGAGGAGACACAATGACACAAGAGCTCAAGCTTGTAAGGGAGATGCGTGGAGCTCTCCAGGGGATAATGAATAGAAAGTCACGAGCTTGATGCTGAGTGAGCATCTGATAAACCTCGTTCAGGCCATAACAGAGATAAATATTTGAAAGTTGCAGAGAACATAACTCGATCAGAAGCTTAACAGAGAAAGACGCAAATTCGAGAAACACAAATCGTGACACGCCTTTCGATTTGGCGACTAGTCACAACCTTGGTCACGTCAAGGAAGGGATTTAACCAGGAGAGCTAGCACCTAAATACGCTAAAGTTTAAAGGTGTAAAGGAGAAATCCATGAGTTCCATATAACCTGGGATTTAAGGGAAAGAGGGCCTGTTAAGTGGATTTCAGGTTCTTCCCTAACTTCCATTGATCAGGATTAGAGACCATGAATGGAGAAATCGACTAATTGAGGAAAAATAATTTTTTTTTTTTTTTTGCCTCATCGTGGGTGTGTTTCAGGTTAGGTTTTGGATGTATAGGGTTTTATGATTTATTCTTGATGCTAGAAAGTAATGGAGGCCTCATTGTAATTTTCTCAGATGAATGTGCATATCTTCTACATCTATTCTCAGAGATTAGCTACCATCATTCAACCAACATTGTTTCATTCTGCATTTTACAGTTTCAACAGATTTCTTTATTGAATAGAATTTAAGTTTCATTGTATCAATGCTATTTTTCTCTATATATATGTGTTTCATTTCCCTCCACTCATAAATCTATATCAATGTCATCCTAATGTTTTTCTCTTCATTTTTTTCTCTGTGCATGTCCCAAATGAGGTGAGGGTATAAGAATTTGGGACTCGAACCAGTTGATCCTTTACTATATCGGCCTCTACAAACCCGATGGTTTCCTATGGGATAAGAAAAGAGATATGATGGGGAAAGATATCCCTTTAAAACTGTTTCTCGAGGAATCCCTCTCACAATAGAGGAATGTGATGATGGATAATTTTGCACAAATCCCTCAATGACTGCCAACAGGCGACGCATCTTCCTTAAGTAGAGGTGTCAGACCCTTCAAGGTACAAATCAATTTTGATATTCCTATATTTGAAATTCAAATAGATGTGGATGCTGTAGAAAAATGGTTAAACCTTCTAGAAGGGTATTTTTCTATCCATAACTTTTTTGATAGAGAAAATATTACATTTGTGCTCCTTAAGGTCGTCCCCCATGTCAAAGATTGGTGGGAGAATTTATGTGAGAAAAAGGAAACAGAGGAATCTACATTATTTGTAGTCGTAACCACTTAGGGTTCTTTTAGGGATGTTATTAAGGAAAAATACTACCATGTTGGAAGTTATATGACTTATATACATGATGGACCACACTACAGCAAGAAAGGGACCAACCAGTGCTAAAGTTCACCAATGTATTCCATATATTGCACACCATGTTGGGTATCAAATACTCTGAGTGACATCTGGTTCTCAAGTAATGCATCGGTTTGCATAGATACATCTATAAAAAAATGGATTTTATGAACATCTCATCCTTGGGCGTGGCCTATTGAAATGTTGTCAAAATCAAGTAGAATCTTAAACAAAAGACGTGACATTTTGGGTCTGTGAACCCCTCACAGTAGAAGAAGGGAAAATACGGTCCTATCCCACAAAACAAAGGGAATAGCAAGGATGAACAACCTCAGAACAACCAGTCTAAACCAAAAACAAAGAAGGGCAATCGAAAGACAAAGAAAGACAACAGGAAGTGGTGCGAGTTCCATAAGAGCCCCTAGCATAACACTGCTAAATGTCATTCAATGTTGTCATTGGTGGCCGAGGTGAAAGATTCTTAATCATATGCGGGCTTTGACTTTGAGTTAGAACCAAAAAAAGGGAGACAAATCATTAACACAAAACCCAGTGCCATCGTTGCTACAATCAAGGTCCAACCCAGTGAACCTGATGAACCAGAGGAAGGTGAGTTCCTCGTTCATTCACAGATGTGGGTGAAGGGTACTTCATTGCACTTCATCGTTGATAGTAGTATCCAGAAGAACCTCATATCAATGGAGGTCATCAAGTGGTTGGATCTGCCAAAAACACCACACCCACAGTTGTACACCATTGGATATCTCCGCCAAGGGAGTGATCTCTGCATCAACCAATATTGTCGCCTTCCCTATGGCATCAATCCATTCAAATATGAGTTATTGTGTGATGTCCCACCCCTTGAAGTTTGTGATGTTATTTTGGGCCATCCTTATTTATGGAAATGACATTTTGTATATGATTCTAGGCCTTGTAGTGTTATTATTACTTTGGACAGGAAATTGTATAGGATACCTGAGGTAGTCCCACCTACTACCATTTCCTTGATCTTTGCCAAGCAATGTAGGAAGTTCACCTCTTAGACCGGGAAGTTTTTATTCTTCATGATTCACACTCAAAGTGAGAAGAAGGTTGTATCCACATCCATGGCTTATGTAACAGGTCTCTCCACACAGTAGAAGAAAGTGGATAAGATCATGGAAAAATACAAAGACATCTTCTCCTCACCCACTAGGGCACCTATGCATTGTTAGGTCAAGCACTCAATCGATTTGACCCTCGACGCACCACTACCCAATGGGTCAGTATATCATTTTTCTATGTCATAAAATGAGGAAAGAAAGCGCCAAATCCTAGAGCTACTCGAAAAGGGGCACATACGACCAATCTCATCACCTTGTGGAAGCCCAATAGTGCTTATACAGAAGAAAGACGGGACCTAGTGACTCTGCATTGATTATCATTCCCTAAATAAAATCACAGTCATGAATCGATACTGAATTCCCCAAATTGATGATCTCCTTAACCAGATCAAGGGGAAAAATACTTCATTCAGATTGATTTGAAGTCCAGCTACCACCAGGCCCCAATAGAGTAGACTAATGTATGGAAGGCTTCCTTCAAGTCAAAAGAAGGTATTTTTGAATGGTTGGTCATGACCTTTGGATTGAAACATTCCCCAACAAATTTCATGAGGATGATAGATGATATTTTTTGGCCTTTCACCAATTCTTTTGTGGTGGTGTATTTGGATGACATCCTCATATTCAAAAAGAGTTGGGTGGAACACTTGTAGCATATTTAATAGGTTTTGCACACTTTCCGGAAACACAAGCTATATGAAAATTTGGAAAAATGCTCCTTCGGCATGAACAAGGTCCATTACCTAGAATACATTGTTGATGAGCTTGGGGTGCATGTCGATCCAACCAATATCAAGGTCATATTTGAATGACTAGCCTCAACCACACTCACTGATATTCAGATCTTCTTAGACCTTGCCAATTTATATTGCAGGTTCATGTTGAGATTCTCCCACATTGCATGGGACTTTAGCCTAGTGACCAGGGGTGGTGGAAAGGAAAAAATTGTGTGGGGTCAGTCGCAATAAAAATCATTCGATGATTTTGTTGGCACAAGGGTAGACCCAGGGTTCAACTCTAACAAAGCACCAACAAGCCCTAATTACTGGCCCTTTTGGCAACACCTATGAAGCAAATGTAGTCTCACCCAAAGTAGCAATAGGGGTTTGCAGGATAGAGGTGTCTACAACTAGAGGAATACAAAGTGGATCCAAGGCAACAACACACAACAACCTAGCTATTCTTTATCTTCTTTAAGCCTATTATGTGATCTATATCTCATATCTAACACAATGGTTCCATAACATAATAACAAAAGGCAAACGAACGCAACATCAATCACACAGAACAACAACATATATGTGGTTCACCCTCTCCCTAGGGCTACGTCCATAGAACTACATTTCTTGATATTATGGAAAAACATACAGTTCTATCTACGCTCTTAGCTTGCAGATCTCTCTCTCTTTCTCTCCCCTTCGTGTGCACCTAGCTGCAGGGTTGATCTTTGGATCCAGTTGAATATTTTACAACACTAGAGTGCTCACACAACACGTGTCTCCCTTACAACAATAGTCACTATCTTAATCCACAATGACAAACTCAGAGCCAACCACTCATACCGAACCTCAACCAACAACAACAACAACAACCATTCCAGGTCCTCTAGACCTTTATTTATACATTACAATGACTCTCGGACAACCTTAGGTTGAAACCTAGGTGTCAAAAGCCTAAATACCATAACCCTATGTGTCTAAAACCCTAGGTCCACTTTGACCCACATTTTTTCAGCTTCTCCAGTCTGTCTTTCCATCTTTCCCGCGAGGTTCTCCAAATCATCCACTAATGGATTTTTCTAATTAATGAGTTGTCCATGATCTATCATCCTTTTTGATATGTTATCCTCAATATTTTCATCCAACGGGTTGTTTTCCCTTACTTCACTCCTTCTTTTATTCTTCTTTGACCACTTCGACCCAATTTTAGTCATTATGCCTTCCGCGAGTTCACACTTTGTCTTTTATTTTCCTCTTTCTTCACTTTCTTCCTTAATCCATAACCAAAGGCCAATAGGCCCCCAACACTCACCTGTGACTAGTCTTGATGCACTGTAAGACTAAACCTTTTGTTTCACTTCAACTTCAGGTTGCACAGAGTAGCCTGTGATTTCTGCAGTGTCCCTAACCATTGTGTGCATACTATCTTTTTTGTGTCTGGTACCTAGTTTCAACTGGACATAGTACCTAGACCCTTCTCCTTCTAATTTAATTGAGAGTTGTGAGGTAGTTGGTTGTCATAGTACAATTTCAACCGACTCCCGTTCACTAAACCTTCCTTCCATTCTCTATTCAAGGTCTTCAACTATGCAGTTCCTCCTTCTGTAACATAGGCAACCTCATATGGCCCCAACCAATGTATCATGAACTTCCTTGGATGCTTCATGAACTTGTTGTCATATACCAATAACAAATCTCCTTTCTTAAAGGCTTTCTTCTTGATGTGTATGTCATGGTAAGCCTTCTCTCGTTCCTTTTGTACCTGCTGATGGAATCCTATAATAAATTTGTCTTCCTCTAGTTATACCAACTGCGCAAGCCTGTTTTGCACAATGCGAGTTTCATCCATATATGTAAATGTTGCAATCCTTGAGCTAGGAACTAAGTATTCCATAGGTACTACTGCTTCTAGACCATAAACCAACTTAAAGGTAGTCTGCATTGTCAGCTTCTTTCAAGTGGTTCTATAGGCCCATAACACTGCTGGTACTTTCAAATCCCAATCATCTTTGTTCACACTGCAAATATTCGTTAGCACTGTCTCTAAGATCTTGTTGAAATATTCAATTGTACCATTTTCATGTGGATGGTAAGGTGTGCTCTTTTGATGGTGAACCTCAAATTCCTGAGTCAAGGCTTCAATAGTTTTATTAATAAAAATGAGTACCTTGATCACTCATAATGATCTTTGGGCATCCAAACCTGGTTATGATATCATCAAATATGAATCACGCAGATGTAGTTTCACTACATTCCTTAATGTCCTTTGCTTCTTCCCATCAGGTTAAATATTATGTCGCGATGGTTATTTATCGAGCTCATGTGTGCTTCCTTGGTGGGTTGATATGTCCCATGAAATCAATGGCCCATTTCGCAAATGCCTGTAAGGTTAGTTGAGGTGATAAAGGCATCACATACCTTCTAGAAGGTTTCCCAACTCGTTGGCATACATAACAGGATTTATAGTATTCTTTAGCATCTTTGTGTAAAGTGGGCCACCAAAGGCCATCTCTAAGAATCTTCTGTGTTGTTTCTTTTCCTGCATAGTGTCCTCCTGCGATGCCTTCATGTGAATCTACCAGAATCAGTTGTCTTTATGCCTCCATAACACATCTCCTCAAGATATCATCAGGTCCCATCTTGTATAGTTGTCCAACTATAAGTGAAACATTTGCAGCACGAACTACCAGTTGTTTCTTCTGAATGATGGTATATTCACGAGGTGCCATTCTTGTAGACAGGAACTGGACTATCTCGATGAAGTGATCATTAACCTTTATGATGGCCAACAACTATGCATCTGGTAGTTTATCCTGCAAGATAGTAGGTTCTTCTCCATGTTCCAACCTATACAAGTGGTCCGGTCCCTTATTCATTCTCTCTGGCTTGACCACAATCTCGAAATCATATTCCTGGAATAGCAGTAGCCATATGCATATTCTTCTCCCCAACACTGACTTTTTGACTAGGTATTTCAACGCAAAGTGATCAGTGAACATCTTGAAGTATCCTCCCAACAAGTAGTGACAAACCTTCGACAGTGCGTACACCATAGTTAAACCTTCTCTCTTAGTGGTAGTGTAATTTATCTCAGCTGTTGAGAGATTCCTTCTAGCAAAGGATAACGGATAGTCAATATCTCCTGCTCTTGTTTGTGCTAATACTACTCCTAATGCAATAGATGATGCATCGACATGCATGTGGAATTCTTTACTCCAATCTAGGAAAACCAGAATAGGCGCAGTGACCATTTTCTGTTTCAGTGTGTCGAAGCTTCGCTGACATTCCTCTGACCATTGAAACTTACAATCTTTCTTTAAAATATTCTCCATGGGTGTTGTTATCTGTTCATATCCCTTGATGAACTTTCTATAGTATCCAGTATGTCCCAACACAATGCCCAACTTTCTTACTGAAGTAGGAGGGGGTAGGTCAACAATCATGGAAATCTTGGAAGGACATACCAACAGCCCCTGCTTACACACAATATGTCCTAGAAACACTCTAAAGGGTGAAAATAATATGCACTTCTTCAGGTTCAAGGAAATCTAACATTGCTTGTGCTTATCCAACATAATCTTAAGCATTCAATATGATTTTGCAATAAGCTAAAAACAATCCAATCATCAAAATATGATTCGAGAAATTTATGTAGAAATTCCTTGAATGCTTCGACCACCACCCTAGAAAATATGGTTGGTGCATTCTTCAATCCAAAAGGCATCACTGTGTACTGGTAGGATCCCCATTTTGTTGCAAATGTGGTCTTATGGCGATCTTCCTTGGCAATCTTGATCTGGTGATAACCTAAAAATCTATTTGTGAAGGAGTAAGCTTCATGTCCTCCCACATTATCTAACACTTTGTCAGTAAACGGTGTAGGGAATGGATCGTTTAAACATGCATCATCCAGTTTCCTCAAGTCTACACTAATTTTGATCTCTCTTGTCTTCTTATCTTGAACCACCATAGGGATAATCCATTATGACTCTTCAACAGGTTCTATGATTCTTGCTTCCAACATTTTGTCTAATTCAATCTTGACTTTCTGCTTATACTTGGGATTCAGTCTGTAGGGTATCTGATTGAATGGCCTTGCATCTAGTTTCAAGGGGATCTTCATTTCTCCCATGGGCCCTTTAATTCCCTTCATGTCAGTGAAATTGGTTGGAAACAAGTCCCGATATTCATGCAATAGTTTTGTGATCTTGTCAATAGTGGCATCAGCCCAATAAACTCCAACGTTTGTGAGCTTCGGTGCTTTCTCTATTCCAATATTAACTTTCTTGATTTTAATTGATTGTCCAATAAAATGTAGTTCGACTCCTGGTCCTTATACATCTCTATTTCCTTTTGTTTCTGTGATGTTCACATTCCTAGGATCATCGTCTTCATCAGCATTGATATTGTAACAACCTTGCAATTTCTGAAGAGGTGCAGTCCATTCATCTCCTTCTTGCCCAACAGGGAAGCTAGGTGCCTCCTCAAATACTTTCTATCTTACAACTTGTAAAGCTTGATCTGCTATAGGGTACTAAATTTCAAATAAAATGTAGCTACAAATTTCTGAGTCATACCGTACCAATCTGCAGTGGTGAGGCACAATTCTGCTTGAAGATACCAATTTATAGGGGTTGTTTCCAAAGTGTTAATGAATTTATGCACCCACTGCTCTTGAGGAATTATGCTCCAGGCTTCCTCACAACTTTTCACATGGTCCTTCAGACAACTTTGACCTGTGTATCTAACCTCACACCCTTCTACTTGGTCTAAAAAACACAATTTCCTCAAAGTGCGACATTGCACCTAGTCCGCGATGTTTTTCTTGTGTGTCCCCCACCATATTGTTGGTGTTGCTTTCAAGGCCTCATCCAGTGCCAACAATCTCTATTGTACTGGTACAATTTCTTCAAACTCCAATAAGAAAGTTTCTAAATGGTTTAAACCATCAAATGTGGGAAACTTACTGACTTTTGTGCCAATCCAACAAACTTCCCTGGTCAATCTAGCACATCTCCGCACAGAAAATTCATACATTTTGTTCTACCAGTTCTCTAGTGCTTCTTCCGAATCTGATGAGCATGCATTGTCACTTCGCCATATTAAATTCCCATCTATTGTAGGATTAATGTAATCCTGTTGTCTTGCATTCAATTTATATATATTTTCTATATCATATGCACGGTCTTCTTCTCTGATGGGTTTTGTGTATCTGTGACCTTCGTCAGGATCCAGAGGTGCAATAACCCTAAGGCCATTACCTTTAAATTTCATTCTTATTTGCGTTAAGTCAACAACAATGGAATTATTGAAAGCCCAATCGAATCCTAGTAGCGCAGTATAAGGACTATTACAAGAGAATCCCCCTACATACAAGTGGATTCCCTCTTGGGCTCTAGACTCCTAAGACCAAGACAGTAAGGGTGCTAATGCTAGTCACTGACATCCTTTTAAACCTGGATAAACTAATGTATAGAGAAGAGGAAGAAAGGTGTACCTTTTCAACAATTTTTTTCCTCACACAGTCCGAGTTGATCTTTGATCCCCAAGCTCCTCAATAAGTACTGCAAAACAAACAAAGACAGAACAAGCTTCCTATTCTACTAAGATTAGCTTGAAACCAGATCTATATAGAGAGACAAGTTCATGTAGAATAAACACAAGATTGAAAGAAACAGGCCAAGAACATATGTATATTAATGAGAACAATAGAGAATACTTACAGATCTTTGATGAAGGTGTAGCAGCTACTCCCAAATATCCTTGTCCAACCCTTTGCTCAAATAATCCACACAAAATGATGATGTTTCAATGATATCTCCCTTATGAGATCATAATTTTGATGCCTTCAATATCTCCTCCTTTCACCATGAGGAGGCCTCCTTATATAGGCTTGGAGAGGCCTAATCAATTAAGATATTCTTGGGATAGGTTGAGGATCCTTCTCCTTAATTTGTGGATCTTCCCTAAGATCGAGCCTTGACCTCAGATCCGAATCCAACCAACTCCATAGATGAGGGGGGTTCTTCCCTGATTTTCCTCAATAGTCCAAAATTCACTCAAAAAGGGGCAACACTCCCTCAGAATGGGGCACAGAGCGTCGCAACGCTCCCCCAAAAGAGGGTATAGAGCACTAGCACTCCCTCACAATGTATAGGGGAGCATTTCCTTCCAAAATTGATTTTTGAGTGGTTTTTTCCATGGTAAAAGACTTGTACTCTTTGTCAAATTATTTCTCCTCTTCAAAACCAGTGTTTTGAGGTTTCTTTTAAGTGTTCTTGATAATGTTGTCTGAGACACAACATAGGCGATATGACAGTATGATATTTGTGACACTTGTAGCCAAAATGCGACACTTGCGACATTGGTAATAACGACACTAGGCCATCATCGTAATGAGTAATTTTGATGTGTAACAGATTTCCCCCCAAAGTGTGAAGTTAGAAGATGGGAACTGATGACTGAAGTACTTTGCATAATTTTTTGAGCAATGGTATGGACTCAGAGAACCTGGAAGAAGTTGTGCACAACCATCAAATAAATAGTATGACATGTTTCAAACCCAAGGCAGACATACCTATGCTTGAGTGATAAAGACTTTCAAGGTATGGGCACCATAAAATACACTACAGAACCATAATTATATTAACAAAAAGGTATAGCCACTGAAGATACAATCTAGATCTATACTCCTATGACCTGAACTGATCATAGCCATGAATAATACACAATGGATCTATGAGACGACAAGACATAGCCACAACCAATACAAAGTGGATCTATGTGATAGTATATGTGTCAATGTTCAAAAGAAACTTCGTCGCAACCTGGGAAAAGTACATATAAGATTGATTTCTCAACCCAGGGTCTTCTTACCGATCCTGATGTAGTACGAATATAACTATTTTAATACATGTCTTGATGTCGAACATGGAAGAAACCACTTGATTACCGGTCAATGAGGTAAACCGTTAACAAGCGCGAGGGAAATCACCATTGATGTCAATAATTCCCAAGGTACTCTAGTACATTCCAATGAATGTGAATGGATGAGATGAGAACATCCATGGAATCATCCAATCAAAGGTCAATGATGTAAACCCACTGTCAGACACGAGGAGGCTTGCCATTGAGGCATGCAAGTCCCAAGGTACTAACTAGTTTCTAAGTCTAGTTCCCGAATAATGTGTTGAATTCGATAGGAACAGAATCGTCGAAGGAGGGCCTTGATGTATCCCCCATCAACGACACGAAACTAACACAGAGATGTAAATTAGTGGATAAAAAAAACATGGACTAACACAAGCATTGAAACAGGAATTTTTTTATGGTTGACTCTTGAGGCAAATACTTCCCTTGAACACTGAGGCACAACAACAGAAACATGACATGGACCAAAACAAGATAATGCAGTGTATACTATGACTTTCGTCGGGTGACCCAAAGGAGTAAGGAAACTCAGATGATTGGTTCAATGCAGAGGTTCAGCCGATTAAAATGTGTGAAAAGACAAAGTGTCGTGTTCAAGGGCGACTGTAAGAGTTACTTGTAATGTTTTCAAAAACTGCTTGGCTTGCTTCCTTCAATTTTTTCCCCATCCAGATAGACGAGTACCTCTTTTTGATTTAAAAATCTCGAGGAGGGTAACACATGCTCGATATAACTCACCTTTGGTAAGTCCCTCTTCCTTTATTTAATGAACTAGAAGAAGTAAGGGTTCGGTCTCGTATGGGCCCTTCAATGTATGATTGTTTAACGAGTCTAGAGAAGGTAAACTCGGTGGTTTTTCATATTTAGAGAGTCTAAAAATGACTTAAAGACAAATCCATTGTTGTCCTTTTTCATAATGTTAGTCTCGCAAGGCCAAAAAAGAGATAAATTATCACTCGAAAGACGCCCTTTCAAACCTTTTAACGAGTGGGAAAGGAAGCAAGATCACTCGACAATCTTTTCACGTTTAGAGAGTCTGAAAAGAGCTTAAAGATGACTCCAGGGAGTTCCTTTTTCATGTATCCATGAGAGTCCAAAAAAGAGATAAAATTTTACTCAATGCATTCTTATGTTTTTTCGAGCGTGAGAACGAACTAATACTATGCTCGTTAATGTGACAAGATGAAAATCGAACCAAACTACTCTGAAACCTGTCAATAATGTTAAAACTGCATGCCAGCGTATTAATAAGGCCTCCAAAATATGTTTCAAAGCCAAAAATAACTATGTCTTCGGAAAAAATGAAATTTATAATAGTAAAATGGGGTAAAATGTCTTTTTCCATTTTGTTTTTGCAAAGATTTGTAGCAGTGGAGAAATTGAGCTTTGGAGGGTGATTCTTGCGTTGATTGGTGCTAGAGCTACGGTCAACTATTTTTATCACCGTCTGGACCAGGTTGGTGCTCTTCTTCCTCTCTTTAATTTATATGGTTTACATTTCATTTTTAGTCAATAATTGAGTTTAAAAAATGATGCCCTGGGATGACACAAGTGCTCAAAAGGGGGAGTGTTGCCCAATTTTTTTAGCGTTCCTCCAACATTAAAGGCAGGGTGCTAGCGCTCTGATGTACGATTGAAAGGGGAACTACCCAAAACACACAAAAAATGCCAGTGCTCCTCCAAAAGGTAACATGGAGCGTTCTTCCAAAAGGATAACACCCAGGTGTCCCTTTTAAGTGAGCATTGGCACCCTGGTGTGAGTATAAAGGGAGAATTGGCCTCATAAAAAGAGCACAAATGTTTTATAAGTTTTTTTATTTCCCAACAATTTCTGAAAATAGCATGACTAAAAACTTTTTTATTGTTGATGATTGCAAGTAAACTTGGAAAAAGTCATGATCGAGTGGGAAGAAAGAGAGCACGAGCTTAATGATGTGGCTTCCTTGCAAATCCCCCGATCAAGGGTCGCATTGAGGAATTGCGGTATCCTCAAGTTCTTCAAGATGCAAAAGATGAAGAAACATATTCTTCTTTTTGAGTATATGATCGAGTTGTGGAACGTTCCAGAACAAGGGTTCCAAATTGGAACAAAGCTTCTTACCATTGAGTTGGAAGATGTGTAATTCCTGACCGGCCTCTCAAATAGAGGGGCCCCCGTTATTTTATCTGGACATAGGGAAATTCCCGTGCCTGTATATGAGTAATTGGTAAACCATTGTGTCCTAGAATCAAGATTAGTGGGAGGTAGAATTGCAAGCAAAGACATCAGGTATATACCTCTTCATTCCATTCTATTTACCATTATGAGTATAGTGGGAAGTACCTTCTAGCACTTAGTTTCAATATCAGAGGTGGCCTATGGTTTACAGTGTCTAGAGCCAACACTATTTAACTGGAGTGTAGGGTTCCTTCAGAATGTGAAGGAGAAGATTACGAGATGCAGAGTAGGGTAGCAGAAGCAGTTTAGATATGGTTCATTCTTGGTTTCTCTCTTATTAGAATGCATTCCTTAGATGCAACCTCAGATTGCATTAGTAGTACGACCAGTGGGAGAACCACGTATGGAACACTAGACTAGTCTATCTCCGAGGCTAGGAAGAGAGTCAGAGTTCAAGTTCACTGGTGAATTCTTCGCTTGGCTGAGATGCCAATTGATCATGATAGAAGACTTCCCATACGCCAAAGTATATTTTTGGGGTAGTATGGACTTGGTCCTTCCAGATGGGGTGGACTAGAACGGTTCAGGTAAGAAACCAAAAATAATCTTGTCAAGTGTTTTTTTTATTTTAAATATATATATATATATATATAGGTACATAGAAGAATTTTTAACAGATGTATCGCTTCATCATGCAGACAGGGGAGAAACACATCTGATAGAGATACCGGCATTGGGGTGTTGTAAGGATGCTCAGATAGCAGTGGATCATAAGGTAGCGGTAGGGGGTCTCTGAGAGGTTGAGACAAACCTTTGTGGTCTCACAATGGGTGTCCCTGCTATTAAGAGGCGGGACATACCCTTGCACTTGCAGAGACAAATAGTGGGAGTCCATGAGAGTATTAACTCTTTACTGAGACGAGTAGCCCTTGCAGTGGTGTGCAACTTAGAGCACAATGTGATGCAGGAGGACTAGGACCTCTCTGATATTTTTGTATAGTTTTTATGACGATGTTATGGGAACAAGGACCCAACACATTTCCCTTCTATGTACTTTTTTGATGTAATAAAACATTTTCTGTCACATCGTATATATATACATATACGAGTTTTTATGGTTCCTAAATGATGTTTTCAAATAATGATGTCATTTTGTGATGTGTTTAATTTACATGTGATGTATGATTTATTTCCTTTATGAAACCTCATCTATGTGTGAGATATTGATCCATGATGTAATTAGCTAAAAAATCTGAAGTTGAATTAAGTTATCTTGGTATGTGTCTATATTCGATAAAATCAAACATTCTTTCAAGATGAAAAACTTGTAGATGGAGATGCAATAGGATAGGATTGCGAATAGCGTAGATTCGATTAAGTTGATAGACCACAAGTTGAGAGTCTAGGTTAATGATCATATGAGATATACCTAGGGATGAGGCTTCAATTAAAAGTCCGATGACAACATGATATTATGTCATGTTGTTAGTTGTCTATCCTAAGAAAATACCTCCTAAACTCACCAACTCGTCAGAGAGGTAAATGACCCAAGCTGTAGAAGCAATGTTCAGGGTGTGTCGACTAGCGCCATTCACAAACCCGACAAAGATAGGAAAGGAAGATGTCATCTGATCACGCAAACACAAGACACAATATGAGTGGCTAAGGAAAAAATTGTTCATGCAAGAGAAAAAACACACCAAACTAAAAATACAAAAGTGTACAAAGCACTCATGCTAGATGTTCTATGCATAGTACTTCTTAAGGTAAAGCCTGTTTCGGGGATCACCCAGGGAGATTCCATCGTAGCCAACTGGCTCGTAGGTGCATCTATGTAAAACATGTTTCAATATGTAAGGACCATGCCATAGAGGTTCTAACTTACATGTCCCTAACTTATCATGAGCTTGGTCATAAACAAGGACTAAGTCTCCTTCTACAAAAGTACAAGGGTGGACGGATTTGTCGTATTAATTCTTGATTCACTTTTGATATGCCTCGTTAACGAGAGCAGCATCATGACGTTTTTCATCCAACCTGGTCAGGTTTAAGAAGTGTTCTTCTTCAACATAAGTGTGAGGCAGGAGTTCTATTTTGAGTTTCAACGAGGTAATTTCACACTCAATGAGTAAAACAACTTCTATGCCATATACTAACTGGAAAGGAGTGAATCTAGTAGCATTTTTCACTAAGGTACAGTAAGCCCAGAGAACGGAGAAAAGTTGTAGATGCCAAGATGTGTTGTTTTCCCCTACTATACATTGAATCATGGTTTTAAGGACCTTGTTGATGGCTTCCACTTGTCCATTTGCTTGAGGATAGTATGGAGATGAGTTATTGTGGAGAAAACCCAACTTGGCATGCAACTCACTCATCATCTGGTTTTGAAAGTGTGAACCATGATCAGTGAAAATGGCTTGTGGAACACCAAAGATATTGATGATGTGGTTGAAGAAGAAAAGAGTTGGAGTACAACCTTATCCCATTTTGTGAAGTAATCAATGATGACGATGATGTAACCATGGCCCCCTGCTGAGGTAGTCTTACACTGCATGAAATCAATGCCCCATTTGGCAAAGGGGCTGATGGAAATAATGGGATGTAGCGGAGTGGGATGGGTCTGTGCTTGTTTTTGAAAAACTTGGCAGGGTGGGGAGGTTTTGACTACCTCAATACAATATTTGAAAATAGAGGGACAAAAGTAATCGGCACGTAATATTTTCTAAGTTGTAGCCATCTCATAAACATGACCGCCACATGCTCCAATGTGACAGTCATTAAGAACACATTCAACCTCTTCATGAGTCAAACATCATCATAGGATAGTATCAATAGCATGACAATACAAAGTGTCACCGATGACAAGGTAGCGACGAGAATGATGGCCAATACGACGACGTTCTTCATGAAAGATATCGGGCTGAAAAGTTTGGGTCTGGAGATAAATAAAGATATCTCCATACCAAGGGTCGGACATGCTAATGAGGAACAGAGTCTCATCAGGGAGAGAATCTATGGGATCAGTATCGTCATCAGCATGGGTAAGGTCACAGATAAGCTCTTCAAATACAAAGGATTTTTTTATCTTTGGACTTAGCAAACTCGAGATCAAATTCCTGAAGGATGACGATCCATTTTGTAAGTTTTAAACCTATGAAGTAAAGCAATGCATATATATTCTTAAGAAAAACAAACTTTAATCAATGGATCATTCACATAGTACACAAAGATATTATACCAGAAACCCTCAACCGGGAAAACCTTTCTTATATTGATTATATCGAATTTCACCATTCACTATACAATTTATACAATGTTTTTAGGTATTCCATAGATACCAAAATCCTAATCCCTAAAAGAGGGATTATTTTTAGTAAACCACTAAAAATAGAAAAATCCACTAAAAATAGAAAAAAACACCCAAATAGGGATCGTCAAACGTAGTTGTCAAATCTAACTCACCCACACACACACATGTAAAGAATATAACGCATACCCAACATTCTCCCACTTGTTGTTTTCTTTGCATCTAGGAGTCTAGGGGATTATATAGTAAACAATCCAGGGCAGCAATGCCCATTGTTACTCTACACCAGGAGAACTTTTCTATGCTCATAGATTTTGTCAATGAATCTGCAACATTCTTCAAAGTGTCAACCTTTTCCAGCAACACCTTCTTTTCCTCAACCATGTCTCTCACAAAGTGATATTGTACATCAATATGCTTTGTCTTCAAATGGTAAGTTGGGTTCTTTGCCAGGAAGATTGCACTTTGACTGTCACAATCTAATCTCACTGCTTGTTGTACCAACCCAATACCTGAACACAATCTTTGTAACCATATGACTTCCTTTCTTGCATGAGTGGCTACCATGTATTCAGCTTCTGTAGTTGAGAGTGCGACTATAGCCTATGTTTTGCTCATCCAACTAATTTCTCCTCCGAATAGGTTAAACACATACCCACTTGTAGATCTTCTACGATCCAGATCTCTAGCCTAGTCTGCATCAACAAAGCCATGTATGTCCAACACTCTGTCCAATCCTAGTCATCCTTGGTAGCACAATCCATAACTGGTAGTGCCACGAAGATACCTGAAGACCCTCTTTACTGTTGTCCAATGCTCCTTCCCTAGTTTTGACATATACCTGCTCAAAACTCCCACTGCATGTGCAATGTCTGCTCTAGTACAGACCATTTCATACATTAAACTACCAACTGCACTGGCATACGAAACATGGGACATGTCCTCTTCTTCTTTCTGTGTCTGGGGACATTGATCTGCAAATAACTTTACACCTATAGGAATAGGAACCTTGACCGGTTTACTTCCATGCATATTAAACCTCTGCAATATCATCTCAACATATTTTCTCTTATTCAACCAAAGTTTCATGTTTGCATGATCTCTTTTAATCTCCATTCCCAGAATAAAGTTAGCAGCATCGAGATCCTTCATGTGAAATTTGGAGGTTAGCTGCGATTTCACCTCCTTGATAACATCCATGTTATTTCCTACCAAAAACATGTCATAAACTTACAACACTACGTAAATGAAGTCATTACCAACCTTCTTGGAATATACACAGTGATCAACCCTGCCTCTTACAAATCCCAATCCAAGGATGTATGTGTCAAACTTTTGGTACCACATCCTAGGTGATTGCTTCAGACCATATAGTGACTTATTTAGCTTACAGACCAGCTCTTTCTTTCTCTTCACTACAAATCCTTCTGGCTTCTTCATGTAGATTTCTTCTTCCAGATCCCCATGTAGGAATGTTGTCTTCACAACCATTTGTTCCACTTCAATATCAAAAGCAGCACCAATAGATAAAAGAAATCTAATAGAAGTTAACTTAGCAACAGGAGAGAAAATCTCACCAAATTCAATTCCCTTTACCTGGGAATAACCTTTTGCTACTAACCGAGCTTTGTATTTCTCCACTTTACCTTGTGCATTAAAATTTTTCTTAAACAACCATTTTCTACCAATAGATTTTCTTCCAAATGGAAACTCAACTATATCCCATGCCTCATTCTTATCCAAGGCATCCATTTCTTCAACCATGGCCTTCTTCCATAGTTTACTATCCTCTGAATTCACTGCTTCCCTGGTAGTTCTAGGATCATCATAAGTAATAGATAAAGAAAAATAAGAATGAAAATCAGGTGGACTAACCTTTTTGGTTACCTTCTATATCTCATTGATCTCCTCAATACTGGGGTATGAGGTTCTTCTTCTTCTTATTCTACTTCCTCTTCTTCATATGATTCATATTTTTCATCATCCAACTCAAGCTCTATTTTCTCAGGTTCATCTTGCGTTGGTAGGAATTCCTGTTTGGACACATCTTTTACCTCTCTAAAAACAACATCTCAACTGCAAACAGTTTTCTTGGTTTCTGGGTTCCAAAACTTATAACCTTTCACACCATCTTTATAACCAATAAAGATACACTTTTCATCCTTTTTATCCATCTTACTTCTATTTTCCTTTGGAACATGTACATAAGCATCACAACAAAACGCTCTAAGATGTTGAAGAGAGGGTTACTTTCCAGACCATACCTCGTGTGGAGTTTTATCATCCAACGCTGATGAAGGTGATCAATTCACCAGGTAACATGGTGTACCCACTACCTCTGCCCATAATTCTTGTCCTAACCCGACACCACTGAGCATGCTCCTTTATTTTTCCATCAGTGTCTTTTTCTTCCTTTATGCAACTCCATTCTGTTGAGGAGTGTATGGAGTAGTCATTTTCCTTGCTATACCACACTTCTTACCGAATTATTTGAATTCATTTCCACAGAATTCTCCACCATTATCTGTTCTCAACACCTTTATTTTCTTCTCTATCTGATTTTCTACTAGAGCCTTAAACTCTTTAAATTTATCAAATACCTTAGATTTCTTTCTAAGAAAATAAATCCATGTGTTCCTTGAAAAATCATCTATGAATGAAACATAATACATAGATTTACCTAGGGATGGAATAGGAACAGGTCCAAACACATCACTATGTATCAACTCTAAGATCCCCTTTGCTCTTGTAGCACTAGATGGGAATCTTACTCGATTTTGTTTACCATATATGCAATGTTCACAGAAATCAAAATCCAGAGTGCAATTAGGCATACCTTCAACCATACCTTTACTGTGTAGTGTTCGAAGGCCCTTTTCTCCAATATGTCCCAGTATTTGATGCCACGGCATGGTCTTCTTTCCAGGGACAATATTGGTCTTGTCTTCTTTATTTCTCTGTTCAAGGACAACAGAACTGTTACACCTATTAGTATAAGTGCTTCCCAACAACTTCTATAGAGTTCCACACCGAACTCCCTTCATCAACACCATTTCTCCTTGTACCATCTTGCAAGTATTCTTTCCAAATACAGTATCCACTCCTACATCATCCATCTTGCTTACATATATTAGGCTCCTGGCTAGTTTTGGAATGTGCAGAACCCCGTGAAGTGTTCTAATCCTTCCATCTTTTAGTAGCAACTTAACCCTTCCACATCCCAAGATTTTTGTTGTCAAGTCATCTCCTAGGAATACATCACCACCATCATATTTTTCATATTCAGAGAACCACTCCCTATGATGAGTCATATGGTATGACGCACCTGAGTCGATCAACCATACATCACGGTCTGCATCTGTACTTGTAGATGCTAGGTAAACATCACCTCCTTCTTCAGTAGAGGTTTTCGCCTTTGTGGAAGAGGTACTATCAGATCCCTTTGGTTTTTCAACCTTCTTAGACTTGCAATATTTCTTATAATGCCCTGTTTTACCACACTTCTAACATTTCCTCAAATATTTTCCTGGAGACTTAGATCTACCTATAGATTTAGATCTCCACCCCGGAGGCTTACCAGGGTTCCTGTCTTAGGTACGACCTCTTACAAATAAAACATTTGTGCTATGAATATCCATGCTTTTCCGCCTCATCTCTTCATATAACAAGGATGAAACTACATCCTCATACTTCAATGTAGATTGATTGGTACTACCAATTGCTACAACCAAATTATCCCAAGAGTCTGGCAAAGAACATAACAAAGTAATACACGTATCTTCTTCTGCAATCGTAATATTAACAGAGACAAATTGACTTACCAGAGTATTAAAGGCATTTAGATGTTCTGTCACATAATATCCATCTTCCATCCTAAGATGATACAACTTATTTCAAAGAAAAAACTATTTACCAGGGACTTTGATTGATACAAATTCCCCAACTTATCCCATAGTTCCTTGGTTGTAGAATCTCCCGAGACATTCAACAAAATTGAATCTGCCACGCAAAGTTGAATAGTACTCCTTGCTCTTCTATCCAACTTCTCCCAATCTTCCTTCGACATACCAGTAGGTGGTGTACTGGTAGTTTGTGTACTGGTAGGTTGTGTACCAGTAGTCTGTGTGCCAGTAGACAGTGTACTAGTAGGCTATGTATCAGGATCCACAATGATCCATTGTTCTTTGTCTACAAGAAGGTCCTCCATCTTCAACTTCCATAGCTCAAAGTTTTTACCGTTGAACTTCTCTATCTTGATTCTAGATGAGCTCACCATTCCTCTTTTTATACTTGAATATCCACTGCAAAAGCTCCCACTAAACCCAGGTTTATCACAGACCCAAGATAAACTTGATCTATCAAGACCGAGCCAAACCCTCAAGAACAAATTCGTCCTTCTGAAGCCAAAAACGAGCTCTGATACCACATGTAAGTTTTAAGCCTATGAAGTAAAGAAATGCATATAGATTCTTAAGAAAAACAGAGTTTAATCAATGGCTCATTCACATAGTACACATAGATATTATACCAGAAACCCTCAACTGGGAAAACCTTTCTTATATTCATTATATCAAATTTCACCATTCACTATACAATATATACAATGTTTTTAGGTATTCCATAGATACCAAAACCCTAATCCCTAAAACCGGGATTATTTTTAGTAAACCGCTAAAAATAGCAAAATCTACTAAAAATAACAAAAACCACCCAAATAGGGATAGTCATACGCAATTGTCATATCTGATGCGTCCACACACACACATGCAAATAATATAACACATACCCAACACATTTGGAATATTTTCCCCCAAGAACTTGACGTGTCAGAATGTGATACATGGGTTTAGAGTCTGCGATAACTGTGGTGGTGCATAGAAAAATGTAATGACAAAATCTATGGACAGCGATGACGGCTGTCAGAGCCAACTTTTCAACATGTGAATATTAGAGCTCTATGCCAGATAGACTTTTTCTCAAATAATATATCACATGTTCCTCACCATTAGGGTCCTCTTGAACTAACACCGTAGCAATAGTGGAAGTAGAGGCTGCTAAGTAAAGGATATAGTCCTTCGTATAATTTAGAGGATGCAACAGAGGTGCATTGGTCAATGCATGCTTAAGAGAAACAAAAGATCGTTGAGCAGTGTCATCCTAGATGAAAGGGGTGTCTTTCTACAATAATCACATAAATCCTTTGGTAATCTCAACATTGTTACAAATGAAACGGCGAAGAAAGTTTGCTTTCCTCTGCAAACTTTGGAGTGGTGTCAAATTATTATGTGGAGGTAAAGTAAGGATAGATTTAATTTTCAAGGGATCCACCCAAATCCCTTCCTTGGAAACAATGAAACCGAGGAGTCAACCTGATTCGACAGCAAAGATACACTTATGTGGGTTCAAACGAATGCAGTGGAACCAGAATTGAAGAAAAATAGCTCATAGATGACCAAAATAGTCTAATCGACTGGATGAATGGGCATGTAAATCGTCGAGGTAAGGTTCTTCAATATTTTTGATATCGTGGAAATCATATGACATGGCCCACTGGAATGTGGCACCATCGATTTTTAGGCCAAATGGTAGTTTTCGATAATTTCCCCATGGGAAAATGAAGGTTGTCTTATGTTGATCAGCAGGTAAAATGTCAATCTGGTTGTATCCTGAGAAACCATCCATGAAAGAGAAAATCACACTACCTATGTAATTATCAATGATCTGGTCGATGAAGGGCATAGGATAATTATCTTTTAGACAAGACTTATTGAGGTCCCTATAATCAATGCATACACGAATGGTCCCTTCCTTCTTAGCGACTGGAACAATATTTGAAACCCATTCCGTCAAAGGGACAGGATAGATGAAGCTATATTTCAACAATTTATAAACTTCTACCTTAATAGCCACGGTCTTCTTAGGATGGACTGGGTGGAGTTTCTGTCAAATAGGTTTTACACCCGGGTAAGTTTTAATCTCATGCATAATGATCGAAGGATCTATCCCTGGCATTTCATCATAGCTCCAAGAGAAGACATAGAAGAATTATTTAAATAAAGCGATATAAGAAACCACTTCCTCAGGTGAACAATTAACACCGAGATTAATATTTTCCACAACACCTTCCTTGATCGAAATGTTAATAACTACCGTAGAGGTAATGTTGCCTAAATTCCCTTCAGAAACAGTATCTTGTGTAAGTATGGGTGATTGTGGAAAGTTGACAACATTGGGGGGGGCTGATAGAGTGTATATCTTCATGTATTTCTTCAAGAGGTGGAAGAAAAGAGGATCGATGATGGTTATCATCCCAAGCTACGTCATCAATGCTAAGCATTTCCATAATAGATTTGTCAAGTGGAAATATTTGAGAAATGTAGTCAAAGGCAAACATCAAGGAATTTAACCAACATGGCATTGAGTAGGTGTCGGGCACCAAGAGATGTTGGTCATATGAGGAGGGAGAGGCTGATTGAAAAGTAACGTATGAAGCCTCAGCTAGACTAAGTGGCATGGTGTCACCTAGTGCATCGAAATCTAGAGGACTAGGTATAATCCAGGGATCAGATGATTCCAAAGACTAATAAGTTGTAGTCGAGATCATATTGACTGTGGCAATATGATGCATGGTAGGAGGGAGTGGTGCAGGGAAGGTACCCACAAGGGTGGAATATTTTAATAATCCTACACCAACACTTTCATATGTGATTTTTTGATCTCCCAATAAAGGAAAATTGTTGGTAGCAAGAGTGCGAGCATCTGGTGTACACAAATCTAACTGGTCGATAGTGGCAATTTTTCCCTAATGAGGAAATTGTACACATTGAAATACCGATGAAGCGACAACAGTCATAGCATAAAACCCCTTTCTTCCTAGTAATAAGTTATAATAGAGGAGAGCATCGACCACCTTGACGTCAATAGAGACAGATTTTCTTCCCAACTGGATGGACAGGGACTGCAAAAGACCGTGAGGATGAAAACCTCTCCCATTGAATGCGTGCAACATCGTTGGGGATTTGTTAAGTGCAGGTGATTTTAAGCCTTTCCAACACGCTAAAGACATGACAAAAGTAGAGGCTCCCTCATCCAAGATAGTGCAATGAATTTTTTTATTGTGAACAACAACATCAATTGGGAAAGCAAGTTGGTGGCAGAGTCGAGACGTAAAATTGTCCAAGTTAAACATGATATTGTTAGACAACTCAGGATAAAAAGCGCCAATAGTAGCCAAGAGTGTTCTACATTGATTGGGGAAGTTCTGTAGAACTTCTAATGTAGACATAGCACACAGTGCTTGGGACAAATCTTCAACAATGTTGTAGTTTTGGGTGGCATGTGAACTAGGATTAAAGGTAGATTTACGGATAGTTCTCTTAGAAGGGCGTAATATAGAATCGAATGTAGGTTTCTCGATTTGAAGTGATCCAGAAGGAGGACTAATATATGGAGGACTAACAAAGGATGGTGATGGATCCGGTAAAGTATCATTAGTGACCTTTCCTTTGTTAGGTTTAACTGGCATGTCATAGGTCGTAGAGCGGGTGGTTAAATCAATCTCCTTAAATAGATAAATATGGGCACTTTTCAAGGCTTCATCATGAGAAGGGTGGTTGGAATTGCCCCCTGTAGAAGGGGTTTGAGAAACCATAGATTGTGGTCGAAGAAAAGGATGAGTAAGCACGGTGGGTTGGGAATTCCCCTTAAAACGTTTGGCCACTTCATCGCGATGTGGATAGTATTGAGTGTAGTGATCGTCACCACAAATAATACATTGAAATTTTGGCTTCCGTTGTGGTTGATTTTCAGTAGTAGGTGGTGGGTTTTGAACTTTGGGTTGTTCGTTGTTACTATTCTTCTTTTGTTTTTTGTTTTTCTTCTTCTTACCTCCGGATTGTTGTGAAGGGGAACATTGAACTGCATTCACCTCAGAGATTTGATTTTGGGGGGAGGTAGAGGAGAGTGTGGTCGAACTAGGATTGGATGCCGGAGCATATCGATTTTCCATTCCATACGACTGGGAAGAAGATTGGGTTTTGACGGAGCCGATAACTCCATCCGCATGTGACGTGGATGACGGTTTATCTGGATCTGTATTTTCATGGGTAGCATTTGGGATCAAATCATACAAAGTACCAGATTGTGACTAAGCCAAATATAAGTACTGAGCCTGAGAAATGGCCTCTTTCTCAGTGAATACACCATCCATGGCAACATCTCGAGCAATCGGGGATAATAGTGATTTAGTAAACCATTTTGCCAATAACTGGTCAGGAATGATTCCTTTGATCAACCTTCATCATTGTCTCCACTCATGAATATGATCATAGATATGCACAGAGTTATTTTGATGAAGGGAGGTCAAGAATTTAGTACCCGTCTCGTATTGAATGGGTAGTTGAAAGTGCATGAGAAAGGACATGGCAAGGGAGTTGAAATATTTGAAAGAACCACGTGGAAGTTTGATATACGACTTGGCTACTGAGCCCATAAGTGTTCGCTGAAAAAGACATAAACGTATAGAATCATCCATTAAGGAGTTTGATGAACACCATAAATGGAAAGTCATCACATGATTGTTTGGGTATTCACCAGGTTTATCGTCAAATTTTGGCATATCGGAAGGTAATTTAGCAGGGATCACTTGCAAAAAGGGATAATGCAATATAGGATCATTGGTCAACTGAGACAAGTCTGGAAGATCCAGAGTCGCCAGAAATGGTAGTTGTCGGTTAACTTGAGGATGATACTGGTGTGGCATAGGGACACCAGTAGGACTGTAAACTGGGTTAGGTGGATAATTGTATCCAGTAGGTCCTCCTACATGCGGTTGTTGTTGACCAGAATAAACATGATTCGATGATGGTTGAGAAACATGTGCATATGGAGGATAACCTGATGGGTTCTGAGGATTATAATTCAATTGATGGGTTTTCCCATAAGAGGGATAAACATTTATTCCATAAGGAGGATAAGGTTGTTGTTTTCCTTGAGGATGTTTCCCCCCAGGGAATAGCGGATTTCTTGAAAAAGGAACATGCCAAGGATTTGGTGTCACATTCTATCCATACAACATGTTATGGACTCGAGTTTGAGATTTCCCCCCAAGTTGAGGTTGTGTCCCCATTTGTGTTTGACTCCCAAATGGAGGTTTCCCCCCAGTGTGAGGTTGAGTGCCCAGAGGGATATGTAAACTAGAAGTGAATGAATGATCGAAGACTCCAACCAGATTAGAGCCACCAAGACAAGCTCCTGCAAACAAAGGTGTAGGGATAAAACTTCCAGGTGTAACCTGGGTAGTGTTTATAATGGAAGGATTCAGAGCTCTGTACCCAAGTGGAACTGACAGATTTTGTCTAAGTGGTGTTCCAATTGGAGCCTGGGATGGTGTCACATTTTCGGTGGGGATTGTAGCAACATGCAAGACCATAGTGGAATGGGCCATCTGGAGAGAAATGGTCGAGTGAGGACCAACTGATGGTGTGGTTGACATGACGGTGGCACTGTTGGGTGTACTAGAGAAGTGGTCTAAGGGTATCGTGTAAGTAGAAGACGTTTCAGGCATTTGGGATACGACAGGTATATCAGAACCTGCCCCTAAGCCGAAAAGAACCCGCACTGTGAGAGGCGGGTTTCTGAATATGTCAGTAGTCCAAAAGGGATTCTCACCTTCAGGGCCAGTGAGGGGTCCCGTCAATATTATAGAAGTATCAAAAATAAGTTCTTTGGATGAATTTATTTGGAGAATATGTCTCTCGTAACCATGATGAAGTCGAAAAGACTCTAGAGAATCAAAAATTCAGAAATGTTCTAAAGAGTCAGTGCTTTCCACTTATGAAGTGGTGGTGTCCTGAACCTCACTCTATTGAGGAAATCCCTCCAATGGATCAGTAGGAAAAGGTTGGTAACCCTTGGGATATTTTGGGGGTAGCCCTTGCATTCTGCGTGAACAATGTGGAGGAATATTGCCTGAACGAAAAACTTTACAGAAAAAATCTATGGCCAACTAACGAAAAAGAAACAACATAAACTAATCAAATCTAGAAATCAAAAACCAAGCAAACAAAACCTTGTCTCGATGACAGTACTAGTTGGTGATGAAATCCATTGTTTCATGATCAAGTCAAGAAGGAGCTAGGATATGAGTGGGTGGAATAGTTACGATGGTGACCTGCTTAATGGACTTACGCCTTGGTGAAAGCTTCCACACAGTAATTGTGGATTTACCCTCCAAGGAGCCCGAGTGAGTTTGACCAACGTTTGTTCCAGGTACAGTGAGACTTCCCTTCACTGTCACCTTGTGTAAGAACCTAAATATTATGGCTACTAAGGATACCAACTCGCATTCATCCCCTGGGCGAGTACGGTCGACAGTCTAGTCCGAACATATGGGTAGGATAACAAGTCTGAAATCCTTCGAGAGAACTGAGGACAAGTGGACTGGTAGAACTTCAGAGGACCTCGAACAAATTCAGAATTCACGAAGCACCAAGACCAAATGAAAACAGTTGAACCTCAAGAAGAACCCCCAATATATTGTCTGACTACTACGAATGGTTGAACCACAGAGGCATAATCTCCGTAACTCTCTCAAATGCAACCTCGTGTGTAACCCCTGTGTGAGAGGGGGATCCCATAAATCCTATACTACAATTGGATTTTCTATCCCTATTGCAAGATGATAATGTTTGTTTTGAATTCTTTGGAGATTTGTGCTCACATCCTAATCCAAAGTGCTAATCCTAGTCTAATGTTGGTGGAAGATTCTAAAAACAAAAATTTCTAGATCAATTTTAATTAGAGTTAATTTTGCAGATGTTCTTTACTCAAGGGTGTATGAAAGTGAAACTTGATGGTATAATGACTCAATTCCCCAAAAATTCATAAGAGATGATAAAAGTCTTTTCTTCCAATGAATGTCTATTTAAGGGAAGGAGAAAAATGTTCTTTTCACTGTCAAACACTAAGATGCAGTATCCTCATGCAATTGTTTCTCAATCAAATGCAATATAATGCTAAAATTTTCTTATAATTGTTCTAAGATCCAAAAACCAATTAAAAAAACATAGCCTTTTGTTTATGTGTGAATGATAATAAATCTGATGTAAATCTTCCTATTTCAATCAGACTTTAATATCAATGATATTTAGACAATCAGAAGAAAAATTCACACAAACAACAACACACTCTCCTTGTGATTAAACAAGAAACAAAAAGGAACACCAAATTTGCAAAAAAGAACCAAAAATCTCAAACAAAAGAGAAATGCTGGAAAACTGACCTCAAAGATCAAATGGAATGGTTCATATATCTCTGATTTTCTTTACCATAGATTTCATTCAGTCAAATAAATGAAAATAAAACAGTAATTTGATTCCAAGTCACATTGCGGAAGAACCAGAGTCTAGTACTCCAGAAGAGGAATCGCGACCTGAATAAGTTGTTCCAAGATCAAGAAACCCAAAGGAGAAGAGTGACTCATAGTAAGGAAAAAATGTCAAAAAATCCAAACAAAAGGTAATCAATTCTCAGAAAACAAAGTGTTGAAGGCCAAAACAAAGATACATTGTGGTTGTAAGAACTCTGAACAAATGCAAACAACAAAAAAAATGGACTCAGAGACTATTTACCTACAAGATTTCTAACAGAAAAAGAGTAGGGATTTGGTGTCAAGGGCACTAGAGTGTTACAATTCTCTATGGAAGCCTGGCAGGGAGTGTCATCGCTCTGGTAGCAGAGGTAGGGGAGCGCTAGCCTCTCAAAATTCAGAAAAATGCCCAGAAATCCAAAAACTGAAGCAAACTCAGAAATTCAAAGTGTATAGGATGAAGTAAAGAGCCAATCAACACATATAACAATCAAAGACACAGTATGAATAAGATAAAAAAAAATAAGGAAAGGATAAAACAAGATCTAGGAAGGAAACCAAAACTGAAAGCTTTGATCTCCCTAGTGGAGTCGCCAATTTTTGTTACAGGAGAATCCCCCTACAGACAAGTGGATTCTCTCTTGGGCTCTAGACTCCTAAGACCAAGACAGAAAGGGTGCTAACATTGGTCACTAACATCCTTTTAAACCTAGCTAAACTAATGTATAGATAAGAGGAAGAAAGGTGTACCCTTTTAACGATGTTCATCCTCACATAGTCTGAGTTGAGATTTGATCCCCAAGCTCCTCAATAATTCCTACAAATCAAACAAACACAGAACAAGATTCCTACTCTACTAAGATTAGCTTGAAACTAGATCTATTTAATAGAGACAAGTTCATGTAGAATAAACACAACCTCGAAAGAAATAGGCCAAGAATATATGTATATTAATGAGAACAATAGACAATAATTATAGACCTTTGATGAAGGTGCAACAACCTCTCCCATCTCTCCTTGTCCAACCCTTTTCTCAAATAATCCACACAAAATGATGATGCTTCAATGATATCTCCCTTATGAGATCATAAGTTTGATGCCTTCAATCTCCCCTCCTTTCACCATGAGGAGGCCTCCTTATATAGGCTTGGAGAGGCCTAACCACTTAAGAGATTCTTGGGATAGGTTGAGGATCCTTCTCCTTCAGTTGTGGATCTTCCCTAAGATCGAGCGTTGAACTCAGATCTGAATCCAACCAACTCCAGAGATGAGGGGGATTCTTCCCTGATTTTCCTCAACAGTCCAAAATTCGCTCAAAAAGCTCTAGCGCTCCCTCGGAATGGGGAATAGAGCATTGCAACACTCCTCCAAAATAGGGTACAAAGCACTGACACTCCCTGATAGTGTATAGGGAAGCGTTGCCTTCCAAAATATATTTTTGAGTGGATTTTTCCATGGAAAAAGAATTGTACTCGTTGTCAAATGATATCTCCCCTTCAAAACCAGTGTTTTGAGGTGTCTTTTAGGTGTTCTTTATAATGTTTTTTGAGACACGACATAGGAAATATGACAGTATGATATTTGCGACACTTGTGGTCAAAATGTGACACTTGCGACATTGGTAATGACGACACTAGGCCATCATCGTAATGAGTAATTTTGATCTGTAACAAGGATAGCTATCATCAACTATCTCAATTACTTCGAAGTCTACAAACATTCTTACCCCATCAATGTCCACAAGGACATGCTCCAGCCTTCCAAAGGGGCTTACTGCCTACTGATTAGCCATCCTGAGCCTGATAGGGGAATAAATCAACTTAGGTTTTCCCATCAGTGCTCAGGTCTGCTTCATCATAACATTGACTTCTGATCCTAAGTCGAGGCCCACATAGTCTATATCATAATCTCCAATATGAGCATTAAGGTGTAGTTCCTTATTTGTCCTTCTCTTTATGGATACTTGATGTACTGCTCTACTCAGTAAGGGATCTACCTTCCCTAGTTCATATTGTCTGATCAAATTTTGTAGTTCTTGTACATCTCATTCATCCCTAATCAAATTAATGCAAGTACATAGGAATTCCATAAGCTTTCTTACCTCTTTTACTTCTCTGGGTGAAGTAGACTGATCAAATTCCAGAGGCATTCCACATTCTCTCACTTCTGGTTGTGTCTTTAATGAAGAAGCCTGATCTCTTCTGAATTATTTTCTTGCCTCTTCAAATGTCTGCTTCTCTTTCCTTGGATCAAACTCTTGTGTCTTATTTGCAGCTCTCATGACCCTTGATTCCTCTATAGTATTTCTTGGGGTCACTCTGTCTTCTCCTGTAACAGTGCCTCCTCGAGTAATAACAACGACTCTAGGATCCTCTCCGTGAGGTTCTGTTGAGATTAGTTGTACTTGTTGGTTTTCTCCTTGTCTCTCCTGAAGTTTGGCTAACGGCATGGAAAAATATTCAATGACATGTTCAAATGAGTTGCAATAGCTACAAGTGGTACAAGGGTTCTGACAATCCCTTTCCAAGTGACCCAGATGTGCGCAGTTATACCAAATAATTTGACCTCGACCTTGACCCATGCCTCCTCCTCGTCCTCTTCCTCTAAATCCACCACGAGGGTTGAAGTTTCCTCTTCTCGGGGAATCAAAATGCGTAGTATTTCCCTCTTGCTACATCTCTCTTTGAATCCTATATGTATCCCTTGACCTTTCATGCAAAAAATCATAAGCCCTACAGTCCTTCTCGTCATGCCCCACATATTTACAGAATGTGTAGTAAAGATTTGTAGATGTATGAACATGTTTTTTCATGTAATAGCATTCACCAGGGTGATGTCTATTTCTACATACCTCACACCAAGGTAGAGTAACCTGGGTCAAGGTGCTTGAAGTTCCATAGGCCAAGTATTCATGAAATAGGGGAAATTTCTCCTTATCATGGCCTTCTGACTTGCATATAATACACCATATGTCTTCTCTTTTATCTTTTCCCTTGTATTTCTTCATATCTTCGATCTCCAGAGATAATATAATTAGCTGAATCAAAATCTGACTCATACCTGAGTTGGATTCTCCCATAGGGGTTGACTCTAGTTTTATAGTGATTTCCAATGCCTCAACCTGCGAAGCAACCTTATGTTGCATTAGAGGGACTCTAATGTGTGGTAGGAGGGAAGCAATGAACCATTCCTTGTTTTGTTTGTCTGGAATATGAAAAATCAAGCGACCTATCAAGGTTTTAAACCTTTGATCGACCTCCCGCATAGGTTCAACTACTCTGTGCTTGATTTCTTTCAGCTCTGTAATGCATTGTGACTCCGACTTGGGTTTCTTGAATTCTGCACTCAATGCAGTCTTGATATCATTCATTGGTTTAGGTTGTGTGACTCCTTTAACAAACTTCATGTACCAGCTTAGTGCATGGTCTCTCAAGGTAGTACTAAATTGATCTCTCTTAACAGCTTCACCATTGACTTGGTTAATACTCCATATGACTTCACATAGAAACCAATGTTGATTAGGATCTTCAGATCAGTCTCCCCTAAAGATGGGTAGCCTCATTTCATCTGCCATAGATATTACTAAGCTTCTTGACTGATTATGTATTGTACTACTGGTAACAGTGCTCTAAGTGCTCTGATAACTCTGACTACTCTGGTTACTTAACGTTGCTAAAACAACAGGAGGAGTAATAGTACTTACTTCAACTGTTTGTGTAGTTCCTGAAGTTTTTGGTTCTTCTCGGTGAGGTTCTTTAGTCTTCCCTTTCTCTTCCCTAGTGGACTCTGAATGTTACTCGTTCAATAAATCTTCTTCTTCTGCACTGTAGAACCCTTCATCCTATATTAGTGGTTTGTGATTCTTCTCAAACAGGTTCACCAGAGGAACTTCTCTGAAGGTCTTCCCACTGTGCGTATGTCCAACCTCTGTTTCATTGTCCCTGTATGAGTTCTTGAACATTAGCTTTTCAATCTGACCAACTACTGCATTTTCAATATGTTCTTCTCATGCAATAGCATCTTGATCTTCAACTTCAAAAAGTGTAAAAATTTTCCTCTAGGTCCCTTAAAGAAATATCTCTCTACTTGGCTATATGACTCTACTTTGTCAATATAAAACTCAGTAATGTACCCTCCAATGGTGCTATGAAATCAGTGATCTACTTCTCTTGACACTCTGTTATCAACTCTCTTGACCTTCTTGATCACCATTGATGTCAAAACCACAAATGGTCTAGACCTGACTTCAAATTGGGTATCTGTTAATCTAGCTAACCACTCATATAGCTCCTTATGGATTCCTCCAAAGAAAACCTTGTGTATATCAGTAAAGATATACTTTCCCAACCAGTCTTCTGTACTAAAATTAGGGTTCTTGTTCTAAGCTTCAGTGAAGCTATTTTCTTTTTCTTCTATCCACTTCTGAATCTATGTCTTCGATAGAAACCACCTTGACATTCCCTCAATAAGATCTCGGTCCCGACAACAGAACCATTTTTTGGCACAAGGGCAGACCCAGGGTTCAACTCTAACAGTGCACCAACAAGCCCTAACTACTATCCCTTTCAACAACACCTGTGAAGTAAATGCAGTCTCACCCGAAGTAGAAATAGGGGGTTGCAGGACACAGGTGTCTAAAACTAGAGGACATACAAGGTGGATCCAAGGTGACAACACACAACAACCTAGTTATTATTTAACTTCTTTAAGCCTATTGCGCAAGATATATCTCAGATCTAACACAGTGATGCCATAAAATAATAACAGAAGGAAAAATAACACAACATCAATCACACAGAATAACAATATATATGTGGTTCACCCTCTCCCTAGGCCTGCGTCCACAGAACTGCATTTCTTGATATTAAGGAAAAACATACAGTTCTATCTGTGCTCTTAGCTTGCATATCTCTCTCTCTTTCTCTCCCCACCTTGCATACCCAGCTGCAGGGTTGATCTTCACACCCATCTAAAGATATTACAACACTAGAGTGCTCACACAACACTTCTCTCCCTTACAACAATAGTCACTCTCTTAATTCACAATGAAAAACTCAGAGTCAACCACTCATACCAAACTCTCAACCAACAACAACAACAACAACCACTCCAGGTCCTATAGACCTTTATTTATATGTTACAATGACTCTCAAACAACCTTAGGTCAAAACCTAGGTGTGAAAACCCTAAATACCAAAACCCTAGGTCCACTTTGACCCACGTTTTTCGGGCTTCACCATCCTCTCTTTCCATCTTTCATGTGAGGTGCTCCAAAGCATCCACTAGTGGCTTTTCCCACTTGTTGAGTTGTCCACAATCTGTCCTCCTTGTTGTCTCCTCGATCTTTTCGTCCAAAAACTTATTTTCCCTTACTTCACTCCTTCTTTTTTGCTTCTTTGACCACTTAGACCCAATTTCAGTCAATGTGCCTTCCGCGCAGTTCACACTTCATCTTTTCTTTTCCTCTTTCTTCGATTTATTCCTTAATCCATAACCAAGGGCAACAGATTTGAAGAAGCGATTGTGCTCATCCCTGGTGCTCTCATTACCTGTCCTGCAGTAGCCTTTTGATATTGAGAAAGATGCTTCAAAATATATCGTGGGATTAATTCTCACTCAATATGGACATCATGTAGCCTATCATAGTGAGAAACTATCATATACCGTCTATAAGTACCCCACTTACGACAAAGAAATGCACTCCATTGTACAAGCATGTTTCCAGTGGAGGCATTACATTCTCGAGAATGAGACAATCATCCACAATGATCATAAGCCTCTACAGTTCATCCAGACATAAGGAAATTTGCAGAATGACTACCATCACGAGTGGTCCACATACTTGCATCAATTCCATCTCAACATCAAGTATAAGACAAGGAGCACCAACCGCGTTGTTGACTTCCTCAATCGACCTCCAGTTGCAGCACTAGCCATGGTTCTACACTCCTACGGACATGAGACCTTTAGATGGCCCCAAATCTATGAGAGGGATCATGACTTTGCCACTATCTACCATATGTTGGGACCAAACACAACTGTCACTGATTTTAATATTCAAAACATTTTTTTGTGCCATTTGGGCCATCTCTATGTCCCATCAAGAGAGTGAGTGTTTTATGAGGGAAAAAATCTCTATGGCAAGGGTAAACCACAACAGACAGGTATGACTGCAGAAATCTATTGAATTCCAACATATCCTATATAAACCAATGTGCAAGCGAGATAAGGAAGAAGCCTACCTTGTTCCAATGTTGAGTACTTTGACCCAAAGCTTTGCACCTGCAACAAGTGCTCAACAAACAAGAAGAGAAATTATATAGTGATAATATAAAGGGGTTAGCACATTAGATAGCATAATCCGTTAAGAAAAATTACAAATATGCCCATGGATAATGATCATATATTTGCACGATACCAATTGGGCAGGAAAGGATTATTTCTATTAATAAATGATCAGCATAAGAGAAAACATTATAGACTTCTGTGTCGTCACGGTTCAAAACCAAGTTCCTTATAACTGGGCCTTCACCACTTCAATCCTCCACCAAAGGCAAGCTCATAGAAAAGAGACAATGAGGTTCTCTCAACAATAGGGAAAGAGCTTGGGGGATGAACACTGTGTTCAGACTTGAGGGACAAAGGGATGCAGACTCAATATGAAGTAATTTCTCCAGAGTAACTTTGCTCTCAAAGTTGAATTATTTCTCCTTTTCTCCATAGCTCGGAATTGTGTTCTTATAGCCTTCAAAATGCAACTGAAGGGTCAAGTCAGAACGTTTGTAGTATATGGAAGGCCAAGGATTAGATCTCCTTCCGTGACATGGAAACTTGACTTCATTTTTGTATTTTCTGGCACAAATCTCGATGTAAATGGGTTGTAGTGGAGAAGCTTGTGTATATGCATGTTGTACAGTAGATAGGGCGCGTATATGTGGAAAAATATGTATTTTTATCTCTGGATTCATCAAAAAGGGATGACAAGTCTGCATAGGGAAATGGAAAAAGTACCTCTGTGCAAGATAGCAATGGTGAGGCAAATCTTGCTATAACAAAGTGAAGCTTATTTGAGAAGCTCATTATAGTCGGGTGGTAGGACACTTTGGCATAGAAAAAATAGTGGCAATGTTGCAACAACATTTCTATTGGTCGAAACTTCGACAAGATGTCAACACATATATCAAGTCCTGCACGGTCTGCGCCATTTCCAAACTGGCCATTAAGAAACAAGAAATATACACCCTTTTGCCTAATCCTGAGAGGCTTTGGGAATCCATCTTGATGGAGTACATGTCATGCCTTCCTTCAACCAAGCAATGACATGATTTTTTTTTCATGGTTGTTGATTGATTTTCCAAGATGGCGATTCTAGTCTCCTACAAGAAGAGCATCACAACAAAGGCCATTGCCAAGATCTTCATTGAACGAGTGTGGGTACATTTTGGGATACCATAGAACATCATCTCATATCGGGATAGTTGGTTCCTCAACACATTCTAGTCGAGCCTCTGGTCATGGCTGGACACCAAGCTCACCAAATCGACCGCCTTCCACCTCCAAATGAATGGCCAAACTGAGGTCATCAACAGGATGATCGTGCATATCTTGTGCATGTACAATTCCAAGCATTTGCACACATGGGATGATATTTTTCCCTATTTTCAACATAGTTACAACAGAGCCATACATAGCTCAACCGACAGCATCCCCTTTTAGGTGGGGTTGGGATTTCAACCATTGGGTCCCATGGATGTTGCACTACCCCTTTCGTCCACATAGGAAAAATCATCCCATGATTAAACTGAAGTTGACAAAGCCACTCAGTTCATTGAAGGAATGTAGCACATCCACCAACAAGTTCAGGATAGCTTTCATAAGTCCAATGCCAAGTACAAGCATTATCATTATCAACACCGGGTACCCCACAAGTTTGAGGTGGACGATAAAGTTTGGTTGCATTTTGCAAAAAGAGCATTTTACAAGACCCCATTGGAAGTTTCTTCCACTCCGTTGTGGAACTTACACCATCACCAAGGTTGTGGGTGACAATGATTTTGAGCTCAACATTCCTCCTTTTCCTTGGCTTGCACCCAATGTTTAATGTGGACTTCCTTTGACCATACTTTCCACCATTATTGGACACCTCAGAGATAGTAGAACAATTGACACTGATAGATCTCAACCTTGACTGCATGGAACAAGCATTCACTGATCATATCGTGGACACATAGTTCAAGGGTACTCTCCAACAAAAGCTTCAACTTTATTGTGTTTAAAAAGCGAGGCAACTCCTACACCAAGGAAAATGGCTCACCTAGGGCCAAATTCAATAGAAATTTCCTCATCTGAAGGGGGATCTCAATGCAATTGAGACCATTTCTTCCTAAGGGGGTGTTGTTGGAAAAAATACCCTATGGACTAGCAAACTAGGGTCAGACTTGCATGCAGATTTTGACAGTAAAGAAATTACTTTTTAACCTACAACCCAAAACTTAAACCCCTCTTTCACAGTACATGCATGGAGAATGACTACTAACCTTGTCTATGGCGTTCGATGTAGATCCTCCATTGTGCTTTGACCACTTGCTTGCGCTACTCCTTCCAAAGATAACCTACAATCAAGAAAAACAACTATGCATGCATGCTACTTCTTCTACTTGAGGGTTAGAAATTAAGCATAAATTAACCAAACCATAGATAACTCATGCATTGGGACGGGAAAATTATTCTTTTATTATTTGAAAAATGAATCAACTTACAATCAAAGTCGAGACCGGCCACCACTCCTTGATCCTGATCCTGGGCTCCTCTTCTTCTGTCCTCCAACTACTTTGCGTTAAATCTCCTTTGGCATGAGGAAAGGCTAAAGGGTTGGGACAATGGATTGCATAAATGGGCATAGTTTCTTCGCTATATTTTTTCCTCTTTAAAATGGTACCCCTACCCCTTCTTTTATAGGCTAGAAGGAGCTAGGTTTTTGGATGAACTCTCGGCCATGCATGGCTAGGAGTTTTAGTTAACTGACCCATAGCTTTTTGTTCCATCGGCAACTTTCCTTTTTTCGTGCTTTGTTAGGTACACGCGGGTTGTAGTAAGCTAGCCAGTGTGCACACGCGTGTAGTAATGGTTTAGGGCGCGTGGGCCTTGACACAAGAGGATTTCCAAAGAGTTGTTCCACAGATGTTTTAGCAATGAAGGGATATGAGTTGGCCTGATGCCAGGTAAGCATGTGTGGTGCAATTTAGGGTTATAACAGATGCCCCCTAATGTGTGAGGTCAGAAGAGCATCTGATGGCCGAAATATATTACCAATCTTTTACCAATCTTTACTGATGTGCTGAATGAGTGAGCCCAAGGATCAGGAACCAGGAGGTGCCATCTGCAAAATAACAAATGTCTCCCCAAGGCGGGCATACCCATGCTCGGGATAAAATAGAACCATGGCTACCAATCAAATACACTGTATATCCATGTCAAATAATTATGAAGAGTAGCCGTGAATAATACACAGTGGAGCTACATATCGAAATCAGAAAGATATACATATAGAGTATCCATCTTCCAGAAGCCGATTTGGTCTGATGGCTGTACTTTAGAGCTCGAGCAACAACTTCAAAATCTTCTAAAACTCGGGTAGGAGTGTAATATGAATGTACGACTGCACTACCTAAAGGTTTTCGATGGCTCGTCAGTTGTGGACTTGATAATCTTGATGATCGGACTAAAGGCTTCAGTGATTTCGAACAAGGAATTGATTGGACGTTCAAGATGGTTGGGTATGCAGACAAGAGACATATTGTAGAGGGGTCGACTCAGGCATAGTGACGAACTTCCATTGGATAATAGCACGACAAGTGATAAGACTCAAGCAACATATATGTTAATCATAAGTCTACAAAGTAGGAGGCAATGCAAACTCTCCATATGTTTGGAAGAGTAACCAAATGGTGGAGGACACAACTCTATATAGCGAGAAAATCTTCCTAAGGTTGTACTACATCCCATAGTATGATGATCAAACAGACAGATGTGATTTTTCCAAGGGCGAATCATTATGCTGCCAATAAAGAAAATACTTTTCCCATCCTCTTTTTGGGGTATATTTGATTTATTTATTCTTTTTGATAATTTTTGAAAAAGAATAAAGGAAGATTACATTACAATGGAGGAATGAGTACTGCAAACATACAAGCTCGAGGCACAAGGACAAGACTAATGTTCTGGTAAAATGATACTTAGGAAAAATCCTCTGGCGGCCAAAGGTGTTAAGATGCAGAAGAAAACTGTCACAAGGCTGGTGGATAAGGTATGCAAATGCGATTGATAGAACACACAATGGTAACGTCCTTCGATGTAAGTTTAACAAGCCCAGAGAAGGTAATCTCGGTGGTTTTTCATGTTTAGAGAGTCTGAAAAAGCATAAAAGGAGACTCTGTGGGGGTACCTTTTTCGACAATAGTCTAGTCGGTTCGAAAAAGGGATAAACTAGCACCAATTAGATGTCAATTCAAAACCATTTTAATGAGTGTGACAAGGACAAGATCACTCGGCTATTTTTTCACTTTTAAGGAATCTGAAAAAAGCTTAACTATGGACTCCGTCAGGAATATTGTTTTGGACCAATTTAACGAGTTTGAAAGAATAAGGTCACTTGGCGATCTTTTCAATTTTAGGGAGTCTGAAAACAGCTTAACTATGGACTTCGTGGAGGTTTCTTTTTCGTAAATTTAGTCTCTCAGGCCCAAAAAAGGAATAACATTATACCTAAGAATACTCTTCTAAAGAATGAGAATTTGACAGAGTATACCTTTGTTTGTACAGTTGACCGTCTGGACTGAAAAAGGGGTAAACTACCTCCGGATAGACGTGACTTCAAATTTTAGTTTAACGAGCATGAAAGGTCACAAGATCGCTCGACAATCTTTTCATTTTTAGAGGGTCTGAAAAGGGCTTAAAAGGAGACCCATTATTTTTTGGGAGTCCTGAGGGTAAGACAAAGAGTGAACAAGACTCATGCAAATGAGGCTCAAACTCATATTCATGAAAGACTATATGGACTCCCGAGCCTACAGTGTTTTTTAGAAACGGCATGGACACCATAATGCAACCAGGACCTACCTAGGGCATCCATGTTCTGGTAAGCTCTACCACCAAGTCGCGACACTTCTAGAGTAGATATGATGGTTCTGTGTCACAACTTGATGGGATCGATCCTATAGCATAAGAAAAAGGCAACGAGATGCAAAAGTTGGGGTGATATCCTAACCTATATGCTCAAGTTGATTTTTGAAAAAAAAAATAAAAAATTATGGACCGTCAATATTTTTTTTATTTCTTTTTTTCAAAACTCAAAACAAATTGTCCCAATACCTACTCAAATCCCTCCCATATAACTCCTAAATCACTGTAAATGGTTTTTGGTATAAAGAAATTGATAAGGGGGGCCAAAAAAACTGACAAAAAGAGGCCAAAAAGTCTATAAATAGAAGCTGGCAGCTCATTATCACCATTGTTGATTTGAAAATTGACTCTGGAGCCAAAAGACCCCCTTTGCCAAAGATAGTGATTCCAGGAGCTATAGTGGACGAAACAAACTTCTGCTTGGACCAAGTAAGTACAAACTCCCTTATCTAGCTAGTCAATACTTCATTTTAGTCATTTAAGTTATTTTTTGGGTGGGCGTTGACCTATGTACTCTGAGTATTTTATGATGTATATATATGGTTTTTATCCTTTTTGTGTCTTATGGATTCTGTGTGCAAAAATGTATTTACATGTTTATGTCCATGTTCTTTTATATGTGGGCAAGATGCCAATCTAAAATTTGATTAGCTAGAGTATCTGTGATTTGGTTTAATCTCCTAGGAATATGAAAATATGTAATATAATCAAAGTTGTGTTCTAAGAGACATACCCTAAGGAATCGTCGGTGTAAAGTTGGATCATGAACCCAGTATATTTTGTTTAGCTGCGACACAACTAGTTGAGCATCAAGATAGACCCGGAGATGAGAGATACCCAATGACAAGGCGTCATGAAGCAACTCAATAACTACACTATACTCGACGACATTATTTGTGGTGTCACCTAAGCATATACCTCCGGAAGATAACAACTGACCCTGTGGTGTAAAGATTACCCAAGCTGCGGAGGCAAGCCTTCGCGTGTGTCGACTAGCACCGTCCGCATACCCAACAAACACCTCGGACTCACCTGACATCTACCATATTGATGGAAGATAACATCAATGACACGTCCATAACACTTTTAAAAGAAACGTAAAAAAGTAATAGTACAAAGACTATACATATGTTACAAAAAGTTACCCATAGTGACCTATCTATGAGTAATACTTTTTGAGGTAGAGCCCATTTATAGGCTCCGCCAATGCATTCCCTTCAAAATCAACCAAATGATAAGTTCCCTTTTTTAATACCTCCTTTATAATGAAGGGTCTGAACCACATGGTTTTAAACTTTCTTGCCCCCAGGGGGTCCTTGTCTTGGTCATAGACCAGGACAAGGTCGCCTTCAGAGAAAATCCGAGGATGAACGGACCTATCATATTGACACTTGACCTTATGTTTGTGAGCCTCGTTAGCCAGGGTCGCATCACGATGTTGCTCATCAAGTTGCTCAAGGTATACTAACCGTTCTTCAAGTGGAGAAGTGTTGGGCAATAACTGTACTGCCAATTTCAGAGATGGGATTTGACATTCTATGGGCAAGACTACCTCCAGCCCGTAAATGAGTTGAAAAGGTGAGAAACCAGTTGCAGTCTTAACAGATGTTCGATAATCCCATAATGTTGAGTATAACATCAAATGCCAATTTGACTTGGCTGAATTGATAGTTCGTTGTAGAATCGTCTTAAGAGTTTTGTTTACAGCTTCCACCTGCCCATTGGCTTGGGGGTAGTAAGGTGATGAATGTTCCTGTCGTAACCCAAGATTTGATGTTAATTCGGTCATCATTTGGTTTTGAAAGTGAGTGCCATGGTCAGTGACAATCTCTCTCAGGACGCTGAACCTTGCTATGATTTGATTGAATAGGAAGAGAGCTACAGTCTCTCCATCATCTTTAAACATTGGCATAGCCTCTACCCACTTAGTGAAGTAGTCGATAGCTACGATGATATAGTGGTGACCCCTTGCTGACGGGGGGTTGCATGTACTGTAATCAATCCCCCACTTAGTGAAGGGACCAACTGTGATGACAGGAAACATAGGAGAGGGATGTGTCCTTAGCTTCCGAGAAAAGATTTGGCACGGATGACACTTCTTGACTGATTCGATACAATCTTTGATAAGTGTGGGCCAGAAGTAACCTACTCGTAAAATCTTTTGGGCTATTGCCAACCCAGATAAATGACTGCCACACGCTCCAGTATGGCAATTGTTGAGCACTATGATGGCCTCCTCATGAGTGAGACATCGATGAAAGATGCAGTCTACACCTCTCCGATACAACGTATCATCGAGTATGAGATAGGTCTTAGCCTGATGGTGTATCTTCCAACGCTCGTCATGAGAAGCAGAGGTGGGGCACTTCAAAGTCTGGAGATAGATAAGTATATCTCCGTACCAGGGGTCTGAAGATTCAATCAAAAACATATCCCCCCGGATAGGCGATTCCTCAGGCACAACGTCACCTGACTCAACCAGAAGTTCCGAAATAAGTTCTGCGAAGACCAATGACTTCTTGGACTTTGTTGAAATGAAGTCTAAGTAAAATTCTTGGAGGATGACCATCCACCTACTGATTTTTACGCCTATAACTCGTCGTGTCAACATGTACTGGAATGGATTCACGATAGCAACGACGGTGGTCTTGCGAAATAGAACATAGTGACGAAACCGTTGAACAGCATGAATGGCTGCTAACGCAAGTTTTTCGAGATGGGAATAATTAAGTTCCAGTCCTACGAGGCCTCGGCTCAGGTAATAGATCACGTAGTCTGAAAACGAATCATCTTCCTAAACTAAAACCATGCCTATGGTTGACTCTGCGGAAGCCAGATATAATAAGAAATCTTTGTTATAATTAGGTGGTCGTAGCAGAGGTGCGGTTGTGAGGGCGTGTTTTAATGCGTCGAAAGAGCGTTGAGCGACTTCGTCCTAGAAAAAGGGAATGTCTTTCTTTAGTAAACGCATAAAGCCCTTGGTGATTTCGGCATAGTTGGCGATGAAGTGTCGTAAGAAGTTCACCTTGCCTTGTAGGCTTTGAAGTTGTAAGATTGTGTGTGGGGGGGGAAACTGGATTATTGCCTCCACCTTAATAGGATCGACTATGATCCCTGTTGTTGACACGATGAAACCTAACAAACGTCCTGATGTTACGCAGAAGCTGCACTTATTTGGATTCAAGCGAATCCTGAAGTAGCGACAGCATTTGAAGATTAGTCTAAGGTGCGTGGGATGATCCTTTCGCTTGCGAGAGCGTGATGCTAAATCATCTAGATAGGCCTCGACTATATGTTTGAGGTCATGAAACACAAAAGACATGGCTCGCTGGAATGTGGCTCCAGCATTTTTAAGGCCAAAAGGCATCTTACGATAGGCGAATGTACCCCATGGACAAATGAATGTCATTTTATGTTGGTCTTCAGGTTTGATTTGGATTTGATTATATCCCGAAAAACCATCCATGAACGAAAAGGATTTACAACCGGCACATTCATCAATGATCTGGTCAATGAATGGGGTTAAAAAATTATCTTTGGGACATGCATTGTTCAAATCATGGAAATCAGTACATACATGAATCGTGCCTTCTTTTTTATTGACCGGCATGGAGTTTGACACCCATTGAGTCAAATGAATAGAATAAATGAAACCTACCTTTAGCAATTTATCAACCTCAATCTTGATGGCTGCTGCTTTCTTAGGATTGATTGGATGAAGTTTTTGTCGAACAAGTTTGGCATCAGGATACGTTGTGATTTCATGTTCAACTATTTTCGGATCGATACCTGGCATTTCCTCATAAGACCAGGAAAAAACGTCGCAGAATTCTTTGAAAAGATCCGTGTAAATCTGAATCTCTTCGGGGGAACAATCTGCTCCAACAAAGACATTCTCCATGACGTCAGGGTTTCGGGAGATGTTGATGGGTATGGTTTCAGTGATAGTCGCCATATTGCCCTCAGCATAAATTTCATGTGTAGCTAAGAGGCTAATAGGACATGGTTGATCTCCCGTCATGGTAATAGTGAATTCTCCTGCTTCGATTCAACTTAACTCGGGGAGAAAGTATGATCTATGATGAAGATCTTCCCAAGGTTTGTCCGGACTAGTCATTGCTTCAATTACTGCTTCGTCGGAAGGCAAGACTAAGTCTAACGAATCAATGTTAGCAAGAGAACCCTGAGCCCAAATAGGCTCTAGAAGTGGATCTAACTCTTGTGTGGGAGTCGGATCAGGGTTAGCTGAAGCTTGCTGGACTAACGAGTACGTGACTTCAGCGGCCGACAAGGGCATGGACATGCCGGAGTGCCCTGTCTCATCCATCATGGCTGATGGGGAAGGAAGAATCCAAGGAGCCTCAAAGTAAGTCGTGCGGAATGACGAAACTTAAAAAATTTCAACCTTATGGTGATTAGATATAAATTTGACGTCATCATGAGGAGGTGGGTAATCGAAGGTACCCATCAAAGATGAGCACAAACCAACTCCTACGTTAATGACATCAGGTTGAGGATTATCAATCATGGGGACCGTGGATGCCCCCAAAGCTGGGTCAGGTCTAGAGAAGGATAATTGATCGATGGTCACTATCCGACCCTCGTGTGGAAACAACAAGAATCAGAAAACTGTAGCAACCACAGCTTGCATAGCATAATTCCAACTCCATCCTAACAAGAGATTATAGTCGAGGGGAGCATCGACTACCTCTACTTCGACACACACGGTTTTCCCTCCTAACTGCACAGGGAATGAAGGAACAATGCCATGTGGTTGAAAAGAATGACCGTCAAAAGCAGTGAGGAGAGTAGGTGATGGAGACAAAGCGGCCTGACCAATGGCCTTCCAACATGCTAACAACATAATGCATGTCGAGGCACCCTCATCGACCACTGTGCGGAAGATATTCCATGTAAAAGTTTTCGTGGGATGAGCCACTACTGTATGAAATGCTACGTGGTAAGGAAGACGAGGTTTTAAGTCTGTTGTATCTAACATGATGGTACCCGGATTACAAGTCTCAGTAGAGCCCAAAGCAGTTAACAAGGCTTTCCTCTGATTAGGGCAACTTTGGAGGACTTCCAAAGCAGACATCGCATAAGGGGTTTGTGATAAATCCTCCACCATAGAGTAATTCTAGGTGGCCCTTGTGTTTGGGTTGTGAGAATATTTGTTAAATGCACCCTTTGGAATGCATGTCATTGTTTCTCCCAACGTCTTCTTGATCTGTAGAGGAAGATATGGGAGCTCAGCTTCTTTACCCTTCTCATAAGTGCTTGGTTTAGTATAGTTGTGCGCTCTAGTCATTATGAAAGCATCACCCCTAACCATATATACGTTTGCAGATGATGGATTGTTTGGAGGAGGGCAGGTTTCTTGGCTGCCCCCTTCAGCACTTGTAGAGGCTTGAGTTAAATTTTTCCCATGTTGAAAGAGATTAGTCAACACGGCCTGTTGTTGCTGTGTGACAAACTTTTGGGCCTCTGCAAGTCGAGGACAAAGATGGGTCGGGTGGTCTTCTGCACACAAATTGCATGGATACCTCACCTTCCATTTTTTCGTGGTGTCCCCTCCAGCATTATCAGTGGGTTTTTTATCCCCCTTACCCTTCTTTCATTGTTTTTTCTTCCCTTCAGGCTGTTGGGTGGCCTTTGGGTTAGTCAACTGCACAGGGTGTACGTCCGACATTTGGGTAGGAGGAGCAGCCAAAGAAGTAGTCTGGCTAGCCGCTGAGTGTTGTATAGATAACTATTGAAATTGTTTTGTCAATTGCTTGGTGGGCTTGGTTTGTGTTGAGCCAAAAATACCATCGGCATGTGGTCCAGCTCTCTGTCTAGTCTTATCCAGTATCGATCGTGGTGCATCCAGCAGGATGTTGTATGATAAACCAAACTGAGAATAGATGAGCTCAAACTTTTGAGCCCTCATGATGGCATATTCTTTGGAGAAAACTATGGAAGTCGCGACGTCTTTGGATAATTGTGGGACCAAAGACTTAAGGAACCACTCAAGAAGGAATGTTGGTGGGACTGGTACTTTAATTAGACTCTTCCGGCGTCTCCACTCTCGGATATGATCAGAGATATAGTCCGCTATTGTCTATTCGAAATTGGTGAGAAACTCTGTGCCAGGGTCGTATCTCATAGGTAACTGGAAATGGTTAAGGAAGGCCATCGCCAATTCGCCAAAACAAGAGTATCTTGAGCGATCGAGCTCGATGTACCATTTCGTGGCACTCCCGATAAGAGTGCATTGAAACAATCGCAACTGTACGGAGTCGTCTTTCAATGAGTTAGATGAACAACAAAGATGGAAGGTAGTCACATGATCACCTAGATCTTCGTTAGGCTTGGCCTCAAACTTTGGAATGTCCGAAGGCAACTTCGTTGGGATAGGAGGCCAACGTGGATCGTGACAAATAGGATCATTTAACAACCTTGTCAAATCTAGCAAGTGTAACGTCGCCAGGAATGGTAGTTTGGGTTGCTGCTGATAACCTGGGGAAAAGGGGCCTGGAGTTTGACTGGCACCAGGTTGCCAGAAAAAGTTTGGCTGCTGGCCCTGATTTTGGTAGAAACCATGGCCCTGACCAGCATAAGGAATTTGCATATGTGGAGACATCATTGGCTGATTTCCCATAAAGAACATAGGATGTTGGGCATGCATCGTGTTTGAAGGAATTTGGGAAGGATTACCCCATGCCAGTCCTGATGGGAGAGACATAGTAGTCTGTCCAGGGTTCCATTGACTGTGGAAAGAATTACCCCAGAACAGCATTCCAGAGGAGGGAATGGATCCTTGTCCTGAGTTCCAAGGTCCTGCTATATGTGCCCTCGGCGTAGGAATAGTACCCTATGCCAGAGTAGATTGTCCAAAAATGGGAGTGCCCCCAGATGGGAAAGCGGTGGATGCGAAAGTGTTGTTACCAAACGTCTCGTTCCAAAAAAATGGTGACGAACATACTGGCATACTGTGCACAGGTGTTCCTTGACTCCCAAATCCAAATAAACTAGTGTGTGTCGGCTGCCCGACGGCCTGCTGATGCGAACCACCAAGCGAAGGAGACGAAGGAGGGATATGACCTCCAACATAAGGAAAAGCGTTAAAAGGGACAGGAGTGCCCCCAAGTTGACCTTGCAGAGGAGCGTTAGAGCTCCCTGCCCCTAGACCCAAAGTTTGTAAAGTGGAGTGAGTGAGTGCATGACTTGTACCCGAACTAGGCATATCGTATGAGAACGGAGGGCCTGTCGCACTAGGTGTGAAGGGGGTTGTGGCCGCCACCATAGACACGGTCGGTCCACTGTGCGACATAGTTGCGACCGAGACCATGGTGGCTCGGACCAACAATGGTAAATTAGTAGATGATTCTCTTGTGGTAGCAACTGTGGTGGGAATGGAAGAATTCCCAGAAGAAGTAACAACGTTTGTTTCCATAGCTGTGTGAGGCACTGATAGGCATTCGTAAAATTGGATTGGTACAATAACCTGTGGCTAGGTATCAATGGTCGGGGTTTCAACCGAGCCAAGATTAGCAGTTGATTCCTCTAGGAGTTGTTCGGGCACAATGGTTTGTAACCGGGTCACTTCAAAAGACCCTTGTTGGTCTAGCTTCTGCCTCAATGGTGGTGGGGGTGTCTCCAGTATAACCGGCGGCAGGCCCAGAAGCCTTCGTGACCGACGGAGCTCAGGATCCTCCACCGTGTGAGAAGATCCAAGACACGCTAAAGTATTCTACACATTCAAATAGTAACACACACTAAAAAAGAAGCCCCTTAGAGATAAGACAAGAAATCACTAAACTATTTGGAAGAACAGTTACAACAACCAACACTAGAACAACTTACCGGTGCAAGTGAAACTCGAACACGGAAGCACCCTCCAGGTATACTATACAAAGTGTGGCCTGATGTTTGTCCTAGGTACCATGGTATACCCCCGCAGTCACCTGTGTATGTCCCTAAAAAGATTGGCAACTAGGTTGCCAGCACGCGAACAATCACTAGGCAGGTACAGTCGAAAGTCAGGTAGACCACAATGAGAAGGGTATCAAGCCCGAAACCTGTCAAGGGTATCGAGAGAAAATGGTCTGGAAGAGAACTGAGGACCTCTAACGGATTCGAGACCCACGAATCCCCGTGGAAAATGAAAACGGCAGAATCCCAAAACAAACCCTAGATATGTGTTCTACACTACGATTGGTTCGGCTTTGGAGGGGTTATCTCCGATACCTTTCTGCATGCAACCTCATGTTTATCCCCTGTATTAGAGGGGGGTCCCGGATAACTTCCACGAAACTGGACTTAGACACTCCCTATCGCAGACTCCAATGTTTGGTTTTGAATGGCCTTGGAGAGTTTCCTCTCCAACCTAATCCAAGGCCCTAGTCCTGAACTAGTTTGTGAACCCTACAAACAAAAAGTCTAATAGATTTTAAATTAGCGTTGCTTTTATGGGTTTTCTTACGTCATGGGGTATGAAGGTGAAACCGATGATGTGCAAAGACGAAAGAAAAAACGAATGAAAAAAGCTGGAAACAAAAGGCTTTTACTTAAATGCAATCTCAACAACTTTTCACAAAGAAAGATTTCTTTTTCTTTTCAATTTTTCTAAGATTTTATGTAGCAATCATAAAGGAATTTCGCTCGACTACGAGCTACTTATGCTCTAAATGCACTGCAAAAAATTACGAAACAAAAGACTTCTCCCTAGCTAATGATGCAGAAACACACTCTTCAACCAAAGAAGAAAACGAAAAGAGATTTTTTTATTTATTTAAGTGCTAATAAAGCGACAAAGGGAAAATACCGACAAGCACAAAATCAAGAAAAACAAATTCTGGCTTAAAGCGTAGATCGCAAAGAATCAGAGTAAAGACACACAAATGAAATCAAGAAAACAAAGACTCTTACGCTTATCTAAAAACCATAAAACAAAATTTTCTTTTTATATTTTCTGTCGACTATCAACTAAGAAAAAACAGGCTAAGGGTAAGACCTAACCTGCTGACTATTCGACCCTAGACTCAAACACCTGAGAGGAATACTTCTCATCAAAGGAGGGGATGACTACCCCACCCTGATTAAAAAGTAGTCTGTCAAGCACGCTACTGTCACTAAAACAGCACGCGTGCAAACGTGTGCTGAGCTAAAACAAGCAGTGTGTACACGCGGTCTGACCTTGTACAGGCCGCATGTATATATAAATTCTAAGACAAAAATAAAAATAGGCAGTCCAAACCAAGAAGAGGCCTCTGGTATTGATAACCAGGGTCCCTTGAAGGCTTGGATTCTTTTTCTAACAGAAAAGAAAAAATAATGCAAGGAATAACCAAGCGAAAAAAACAATCTGAGATAGGATTGTGAACCAGCAAGACTCAAACAGGACTCCAGAAAACCCCCTGAGAATGTATAATTTTGACAGGGAAGATGTGGACTGCCTCCAAAGTTCTCTGACCTCCTACACACTATTTTTATCCCTACAGCTAGCGTTCACACGTGGGCTGTAAGAGGATAGGGTGCTGGTACATGCGTACAGACCTTCTGCAGGCCGCGTGTACCTCTGTGTGTCCCGACAACTACCGTCAAGAAAAAGTCAGAGAAAACTGGTATGAAGAACCAAGCTCCTTGTTAGCTCAGACCCAACAGAAAAAGACAGGCAAAGAAAAATAGAACACCTATTCTTTAAACTACCCAAAAACTTTAAAGAAATCCAGAAACCCTAACGAGTATTATCCCCAGTACGGTCGTTAATTCTGTTGTTGGGAAAAATACCCTACGGACTAGCAAACTAGGGTCAGACTTGCATGCAGATTTTGACCGTAAAGAAATTACTTTTTAACCTACAACCCAAAACTTAAACCCCTCTTTCACAATACATGCATGGAGAATGACTACTAACCTTGTCTCCGACGTTCGATGTAGATCCTCCGTTGCGCTTTGACCACTTGCTTGCGCTGCTCCTTCCAAAGATAACTTGCAATCAAGACAAACAACTATGCATGCATGCTACTTCTTCTACTTGAGGGTTAGAAATTAAGCATAAATTAACCAAACCATAGATAACTCATGCATTGGGATGGGAAAAGTATTCTTTTATTATTTGAAAAATGAATCAACTTACAATCAAAGTCGAGACCGGCCACCGCTCCTTGATCCTGATCCTGGGCTCCTCTTCTTCTGTCATCCAATTGCTTTGCGTTAAATCTCCTTTGGCATGAGGAAAGGCTAAAGGTTTGGGACAATGGATTGCATAAATGGGCAGCGTTTCTTCGCTATATTTTTTCCTCTTTAAAATGGAACCCCTACCCCTTCTTTTATAGGCTAGAAGGAGCTAAGGTTTTGGACGAACTCTCGGCCATGCATGGCTGGGAGTTTCAGTTAACTGACCCATAGCTTTTTGTTCCATCAACAACTTTCATTTTTTCGTGCTTTAGTACACACGGGCTGTAGTGAGCCAGCCAGCATGCACACGCATGCAGTAATGGTTTAGGGCGCGTGGGCCTTGACACAAGAGGATTTCCAAAGAGTTGTTCAACAGATGTTTTGGCAATGAAGGGATATGAGTTGGCCTGATGCCAGGTAAGAATGTGTGGTGCAATTTAGAGTTATAATAGGGGGGAGGATTTATCTAGGTGGATATCGATAGCCACCCACCTCTTCCAACTGACTCACATACAGTTTTCATCTTAGTAGTTTTTTTCTATCTTTTCGGGTCCTAAACTTATAAGGTTGTTTTGAGGCCCTAAACAACATCTTTTGGACTTGCCACAATCACACTAGAGACAAAGAAAGAGTGTGACAACAAAATATATATTCCTCATATAGACCTTTCCAATGGGCTATCATGTGCCTAAAATGGATATCGTATGCAAAATTTACGACCTCGGTAAGTTGATGTACCAACTTACCCCATCGAGGCCCACATGAATTTTGGTGCTTCATCTCCTAGGGTTAGGTTTTTGGATGTCTAGGGTTTTCTGATTTCTTCTTGATGCTAAAATTTCCTGGAGGCCTCATTGTAATGTGCTCAGGGGAATGTGTGTAGCCACCACATCTCTTCTCAGAGATTAACTACCACCATTCGAGCAAAATTGTTTCATTCTGCATTTTACAATTTCAACAAATTTATTTATTGAATAGAAGTTAAATTTCATCGTATCTTTGTTATTGATCTCTATATATCTGTGTTAATGTGATAGATCTGTGTTTCATTTTGTTCCTCTCATAAATTCGGATCATTCTTTTTCTTCTCTTCCTTGCAATCCCTTCTGAAATGCTTGACCTTACTGTAGTTCCAACATTTTTCCTTGGACTTTGCAAGAGACTCATGTCTCCCATAGGATTTGGATTTTCCCTTTTCTCTGTCTTGACTTTCTCCTTCGATCTTCCATGAATAACCAAGGCTTCATTGGCAGATTCAAAAGCTTTCCACCTCACCTCCTTTGAGAGTAAACTAGTCACAACCTCATCAAGCACCATTGTCTTTACATTGCTTCGAATGACCATTACCAAGTTGTGTAATGAATATGGAAAATAATACAAGGGTCATACAATGATCCTCCTCATCCGTTTTCAACTCAACTAAGATCAATTGGGTCACAATATAATTAAATGTATTCAGGTGCTTGGCTACAAAATCACCATCACCCATTTTCAAGGAAAACAACTTTTTCCACATTTTTTTTTTATTAACCAAGGGTTTAACCTAATACAAATCCCCTAACTTTTTCCAAAAAATTGTTGTGGTTTTTCTTCAGAAACATTCAATAATATTGAATCGGCCAAATAGAGCATGATAAAGCTTCTCACCTTTCTCTCCAAGACCACCCATTCTTCATCTTTCATACTAGTGGGTTTGGTTCTAAATATTGCAACCCATATATTTGGATCTACAAAAAGATCCTCCATCTTAAACTTCCACAACACAAAGTTAGTGCCATTAAATTTCTCCATTTCTAATTTAGAAGTGTTTTCCATTTCACTGCAACAAGATTTATTTTTGTGTAAACTCCCACTCAATCCAAGATTAGATAAAAAGACTTTGTCGCTAAACCACTGCATTCCAAGATAGAAACCCTGAGTTGGAGTTTATAGATGGTATCTATCTGCAGCACCTGCACGCCCAGGTTGGGAAGGTACTCATCATCAAATCAACTCAATTGTCGATCCCCAAACAATACAAATCAGAATTACCATCTATCTACGCAGAAATTTTGAAAACGTCCAAAAAACACCAGATATGGCATTAATGAGAGAAGTTGAATTTCCTCTCCTTCATGGGAGAATACCTCGATCAAGTGCAATGTACTTCCAACTTATACAGACTGCTATTAGAATTCCTCAATTTCGATTTACGTTGGTTATTATTTGATTTATTTAGCGTTGAATGATTAAAATATATATAATATTTTCGTTCGTCTGAGCCCATGATTGTTTGATTAACACACTTACAATGAAATGAAGAAAGAAATGTGTTATAACAGCTAAGCAAATAACTGAATATAAACACAATGATAGAACTGAAACAACAAACAATGAATTGTAAGTGTTGATTAAGATTAAGATATAATATTGTAATAAAGTTTTATTTTTAACTGCATGTTTCCTTCTATAGGAATTATAGGTAAAAGGTAAAGGATAAAGTTGAATATTAGATTAAGATATAATATTGTAATAAAGTTCTGTTTTTACCAGCATGTTTCCTTCTATAAGAATTATAGGTGAAAGGTAAAGGATAAAGTTGAATATAAATCTTCAGCCAGTTTGAGCGAATAAATAAATACCTATGATAAATTGTATCATACGGTTCACAACCCTTTAAGATATGTTTCAACAAACATTTGGCCAAAATAACATTCAGTGGAATATGTTGAAGGGTCAATGTTGGCCCGTATGATACAATTTATCATCTTTTAAAAGGTATTTATTCGACCAATCTGACCAAAGATTTATATTCAACTTTGTCCTTTACCTTTTACTTAAAATTCATATACAATGACACATTATAAAAATAAAACTTTAACCCAACTTATAATATATTCTATAATTCTTCACAATATTATATCTTAAACTTAAATTGATGTCTAAATGGTTCTTTACAATATTATATCTTAAACTTAAATTGATGTCTAAGTGGTTGTTAAAAATGTTTTGTTAATTCAACAAATATAAACATTGTAAACCTTTGAGGGTCAATATCCAGATTTTTTTTTGTAGAAGAGGTTATTATGCTTTAGTTTTGAGTTAAATGAAGACATAGACCTCATCTTTCATAGTGTACTTTGCTTTATTAGATCCCAATGGATGTATTGGAATATCTAAGGTTGTTGTATATCGACACTCACATTATCTGGGGAAACAATATTTATTAAGGTCAAGTTGTGAGCATTAGCAACCCTATTATTAACCTACTTGGAATTAGAATAATACCTAGCATAGAGGTATATTGAAGAATAAAATAAATGCATGTGGATATTAGAATATCACAAGATAATAAGATGCTAAAGGAGCAACTTTAATTAATATTAAGGTGACCAAGCAGCAGTTGGACCCTATGTCCACATTTAATTAGGATGAAGGGATACTCATGCTTGGTACCAATTGATTGTATTACTTAACATATCATATTATATGTCTTTCACTTATGTTTTGGGGACAAAACATGTAAAGGGGAATGGATGTAATGTACTTAGGTAGGATAAATAATGTAATATTAGGTATGGTGAAGGGATGTATCTAAGGGGGATAATTAATGTAATGAGGCCATAATTATGGAATAAGCTCACTTGGTAGTTAGTGGGTAATAAATAGGCTAGTAGGTAGTTAGAAGAAATGATATAATAATGAGGGGTAGTTGGCATAGACCTCGAGGAATACTCATGAGAAAGTATATATGCACATGAGTATCATTGTATTGGACATGAAGTGATTCCTTCCATAAGAAGTAATTGATGTTGTTACCCTAGCTTAAGGGTTTTATTTACATCTTGGTTTTATTTTTGTGTGGATGTATTTGCTTATTCTGAGGTTAAGATTTTTTTATCTTCTATCTATTAATATTTACTACAATTATACGCATATGTGGAGCTAGTCATATGTGGACTTTCACGAAGATTTTGAAGGGTCTAAAACCATAAACCTAATTGGGATTTAAGACATGCAAAAAACCCTAACCCCAACCCTAAACAACTATTAGGTCATGTTCTATATTGAGTTGTTAGGAACTTAATTGTTTTTATTCTTTTTGCATTGGTTTTGGATTAAAAAAGAAGAAGTAGAAGACCATATAGTAGCCATAGATGCCAAAATGTCAATGTCAACTCCATAGTGAGGTCACCTTTTTTGTATTTGCATTTCATATCTGGGAAGAAAAGAGCAATGCATACTCCTCACCTTGTAGCTAGGTTTTCCTTTATTGAGATTCCCAGGGTACATCTTGTGTTCATTGTAATATACTTATGATGAAATTGGGTTTAGGGGTAAAAATACTAATATTATAAAATGTGTACTCAGTGAATTAAACTCAAACCCCTTGGGCCTAAACACTTAAGTCAACTTAAAAACCATGTTTTGAGTGTTCTTGATCAACATTTTCCTTCCCAAGTCTCATAAGGTGTTATCCTCTAGGTTGCCTATCCTCATTGAGAAAAATTCCTTTCCCTTGGATATGATTTCCACCACATGATTAGCATTTATTTGGGTTGCTCCCAACAACTAATCTAGGTTAGTGTGGGGCTAGTGTGGGTATCTACAAACACAAATTTGTAATAAGGTTAGTTCCTCAAAATAATATAATCGTACTTCATTGATCCATTTAGTCATGGAAAAACATGAATAATCAATATATTTTATCTTTCAATTGATAAAGCATGGATTCCAATCACAATGATACACTCAAACAACAATCAATACATACTAACATGATATTATAGCTAAGAAACATGAATTCTCAACATATACCTCTAGCAACCAGATAATATCCATAATAGAAAAATAAGCATGACCCCATGTATGAGTGATATATATATATTGTATGGATTCATAATGTTGATCTCAAGACCAAGGCTTGACTAGTGAATAGTTAGGCATGCAATTGAGGTAATTATGCTTTCTATTGCTCATGTGGTAGACATTCCATGGTATGTTCAATATATGTAAATATTATTTTGAAAATTAATACAAGGTCCAAGATGGTTACCAAGATCACAAGAGGGGTTGTGATTCCACTAGAGGGGAAGAAAAAAGGGGGCCTAAGCGGGGAGAAATAATCTTATCTTTCCTAAATCCTACATATTTCTTCATATGCTTTATTTAAATATCATCCACCATATTTGACTTGGAATCCAATCATTGAATGCATGTGGTGGTTGGTCTACCTCACATAGTTAGGAAGGCATGAGGGTTGTGTACAATCATCATGGGGAAGTGTAAGAGAGCCCATCCGCATAGCAATTTGAACCTACTCAACTCTCAAGCACACTCTTGACATCTAATTTAAATTTACTCACTCACACTTACCATTCTCATGTTCAAGCACCATTGAAGTTCTAAAAACTGTAACCTCTTGTTTTAGACTAAGATATAAACCTGAAAATGACAAAACCATCTATGGGAGAGAAATTTGTGGATCGAGGAAGAGAGTTGGATGGTTGTAGAGGATTATAGAGGTTTGTTCTTTTGAAAACATCTCTTTCCTTTGTTAATTTTTTCTCATTGGGTCTTTAGAGCCAAGTTATAATGATTCTAGGATATTCAAAATAATAAACAATAGAATGACTTATCCCTACCTACATTGAGAGAATTAGAAGGGAGAATACTCCTAAGGGATTGTTGAGTAAAGAAGGGATATTTATTCCTTGTGATATGTGGGTAGTGGATGCGAATGCAATGGTTGTTTGATCATTGGATGGTTACATAGAATGTTTATTTGTGAACAGTTTTGTTGACCCTCGTAGAAATTGGGTTGGGTGAGTGACTTGTTAGTCTTTAGTTGGTTTATTTTTCTTTGGTGGCCTCATAGCTTGGCTTGGGTTGGCATCTGTAGTGGATTCCTATATTTGGATGGAAAATTGCTTGTACACAACCAATTTGTTGGACCCTTTTAGTGAAAATATAAGTGTTCAATCTCTGATCTTAAATATTTATTTAATAATCTACAATCAAGTTTAATCTTTTCTTATGAATGAAATTTGAAATGGAATCCCTAGTTTAAACAAGTTTTTTTCATGTTTATTTCCATTGTATTAGTTAATTGTATACATGTATGAATTTGAATGGCTTTAGAATTTAATGGGTTTGAATTTTATGTTGATATTTTCAATTTGGATGAAATCTCTACCCAATGGGTTAGGTATTTCTTTGAAAGGGATGTATCATAGTTGATTCCTTAGTATATTTTTGTTTATCCTTTGGTCCATGATGGACACAACGATGACCAAAGTGATTTCTTTCCACCCACAAATAGATGAGAAAACAGAGACTGTCAACAAAATGATTATACATATTCTCAAGATGTAAAACTCAAGGCATCCACACACATGAGATGAGAATATTCCCTATGTAAAACCATAGAGAATTCATTTGGAAGCAAATATAATAGTACACGAGTTCATATTGGGGGTTTAACATAGATAAAAATTAATTCGATATATTAGATGTTATTAAGTAGGTGAAGGGGTTTTTAAAACTAAAATAGGGGTATACATATTGGGGGGATTCAACCAACCAAATGTTTTTGGCAGATGAGGGGGCTTGGAGGAGAGTTAAAAATGTAAAGAGATTTGTCTCTGTGCATTTTTTATAAAACTAAAGAATCTCACAAAGGAGTAGGGTGATATATCTCTATTCCTTGTACCTTATAGAATTTTTCAATGAACCATGACACTCTTTGAACAAGCAATGAAAATGACCACAAATTACATAACATAGGGATCTAATGATGAAATGGTATTTTGATTGCTAAGGAATATGTTTGATGCCTCTAACGAAAACCTCAAATAGCATATGATAAAAAAATATTTTCTAAAGAAGATGCCAGATACATATGTACTGCATTGGGACCAACATATTAGGGGTAGAATAATTAAAGGTATAAAAAAAATTGTGAAATAAGTGGTACCTATAATATTTGGTGAAAATAGAGGGTTATTTTATTTGGAAGCATGTATTAAGATTTAACTTTTAGAAGGTAGAAATGAAATTAGGGGTATTCATTAATACCCCATGAATGCATGTTCTATGCCATAGGCTTACTCAATGTGTTGGATAGTTGGTTGTCATTGATGTCAACCCTGGTCAACCCTAGAAGAAGCCCCAAAGCAAGTTTGGAATAATCTAGAAGTGATGGGTGTATTAGAAGAAGTCTCCAAAGTGGTCCCCTTGTGGCATATCTTTAAGAATGGCCCTCGCGGAAAGACGTTTTGAAGAAGTTTATAAGAAGCCCAGAGATGTGGTCATGAAGCCCGAATTTGTTTGAGGAAAAAGAGATGATGGACTCTAATAGTGCAATCAAAAATCAAATAGATGGATATTCCTATTCATACCATTTCCAACGGAAGGTGGTATGTCACGTGGTTCCTCATGGTTGAGGATATATTCCCTCTTGGAGATGGAAGCCTTGAAGTATGGTTAAGAATGCCTAAACAGTTGTAACAAGAAGTGACAAGTCGACCCCCAATGAATTAAAAGAATAAAATTTGTTGCAAACAAGAATTTACAAGTCATCACCATTGCAATGAATATTAAAATAAATATTAATGTATTGTTGGTAAAGTTGGTCTCAATGGAATAATCATTAAAAATTAAATTGAATTTTATTTGGGTCAAGTTGACCCCTAAAAAAAGGGTACCAAATCTAATATAAATAAAGCACCTAGGAGTTCATTTGTCACATCAACTCAAGTGATTTGTATATGAGGTAACCAAGGAGACATGAGGTAAATTTCAGAGGGAATATGAAGTGAAGAAGGATGAAATTTCAAGGGAGGATAAAGTCTTGTGATGATGTGTTCTAAGGTATGTTATTTAAAGGTCATATTACCATTTTCTCTATAATGTTTTTTATAGAATTATTCAGATAGTGAAACTCGGAGGATGTCGAGAAGAAATATCAAGGTACCTGTATTAAAAATTTCATCTTCTGGGTCATTGTTTTTTTTTAGATACACTCTATGGATGATAGGGTTTTTTACTAATCCCGAAACTAGTCTCAAACATGTGTTCTAAGAAAAACAATGATAACTTCTTCATAGAGGATCAAAATTATGTGAGAGAAATTACATTGGAAATATTATAGGCCGTAGTTTGTTTTCTGCAAGTTTCAGAACCAAATATCATATATTCAGCACGTGGCATGGTCTACATGTTCACTCTCCAGAATATTCTAGAATTTAGTAAGGTCTGCCATTTTCGCTATAACTGCTTTTAAGGGACGATTCAAGGAGTGAAACTTGGAGAAATTTCAAATAAGATATTGAAGAAGATTGGGTACAAGTTTCATACCTTTATTCATTACAGGTACGAAGTTATTTTTGTTGAAAGTTAAGGTTTGTGACTAAACCAAAAACTAGTCCCGCGAGATTGAGGTAAAGTTTGATGAAGGTGTTATTCTCTTATTCTTGAAGTTGAGGAAGGTCTGTAGGTATGCGATCACATACACTGGGTTTCTACACGACTAAATGTATGATTTCTATGTGTTCTATTTTGATGGTTATGGTATATGATTAATGCATATCTTGGATGGTTTGACACATGCTTAAAGCATGCTTTGGGCATATGGTTTGAGGAGCATCTTGGATATTGGGCACATAGTTTGAGATGTATTTTGGTAAATGTTTACATGTTTGAGGCACATCATGGTACATGGTTGATGAATGTTATGTTACATATCTTAGTACATGGTTGATGAATGTTATGGTACATATCTTGGTACATGGTTGATGGATTTTATGGTACATATCTTAGTACATGTTTAATGGATGTTATGGTACCTGATTTAGTACATGGTTGATGGATGTTATGGCACATGTTTGAGGCATATATTCTCACATGGTTTATGGATATGGCACATGCTTGTTACATGGATGATATGACACACATGTCTTAGCATATGATTTGATGCACATCTTGGTGATGGTATTGGTGTATGATTTATGACAGTGGATCTAGTCTTATTGATGATGTTATTGATGATAAGGTATTAGTATCAGTGACAGGTTGGATGATGATAGTGACAGTTTGATTATCAGGGACAATGATTATCAATGATAGGTTGATCATCAATGATAGGTTGATTATTAGTGACATGTTGATTATCAATGACAGTGTCGATAACAGGTTGAGTCTACACTCATATTTCAAGGTGGAAGAAAGGGGGAAGGAAAGGGGTTCGTAGCCTCCTTTCGGTTGGATCCATAGGGAGTTGGAGCTTCCTTTATGTTGGAGCCTATAAATCAGGGGGTCGTAGCCTCCTTCCTATTAGAGCTAGATAATAAAGGGAGTTGGAGCTTCCTTCAGGTTGGAGCCTATAAATCAGGGGGTTGGAGTCTCCTTCCAGTTGGAGCTGGAGAATTTAGTGCAATATTCCAAATATAATATAGTATACAAAACAAATATATTTAGAAAGCAATGACAAAACAACAATTGTATATCCAGAAAAATATCAGAATAATACCATAATAACATCAGAAAGAGCACCTTTATTAATGATAGCAATGTTTACTTGCCTCTTCGAGGGGGAAACCTCCAGCAGAGAAGAGCTCTATTACAATAATATCCAAGACAAAAATATACAATGCCTCCTACTCTTATTTATACTAATTCTACCTTCTAAGGAAACTTCTAGAGGAAGATATTTCTAGAAGTGGAAGCTTCTATTAGGTCTTCTTACATCGACTTAGTCTCCTTTATTTATTAGTCCTTATTAACTAGTGTCGACCTTTATTACATAGAAAACATATCCTACTAACTAATGACCCATGGAGAGGGGTTAGGATCGGATCCTAACATGCCCTCCCCCTTAAAAAGAAGCCTTGTCCTCAAAGTTGCAGGTGTGGAAACTATTAGAGTATGGTCGTTGGTTCCCAGGTCGCATCCTCTGATGATGTGTCCTTCCACTTGATCAACACTTCCTTGATAGCTATTCCATGCATCTGAAATTCACGGTGATTGAGGATTGCTTTTGGTTGGATCCAAAGGCATCCTTCTTCATATAATTTTGGAAGGATGGTTTGGACACTACAATTCTATCCCACCACTTTCTTCAGACAAGAAACATGGAACACTAGATGGATTTTGGAAGTAGCAGGAAGGGCCAATTTGTAGGACATTGAACCAATATGTTTGATGATATGGTAGGGCCCATAAAACTTGGGTGCCAACTTGTGATGTCCCAGTAATTTGAGATATGTTTGATTGTAAGGTTGGAGCCAAAGAAACATATGATCATGTTCCTGAAAAACCCTTTCTGAACGATGTTGGTCTGCCTATTGCTTCATGCGATTTTGGTCTATGTGGAGGTTATCCTTTAGAGTCTCTAGGGTGCCTATGCAACCTTGAAACATTGAATCAATAGATTGGACCTTTGATGTACTTGGAAGATAGGTAATGATTGTAAGAGGGCATTGGCCATACATTGCTTCATATGGGGTCATTTTAGTGGTCGTATAATAGGAAGTATTATACCACCATTTTTCCAAGGGGAGCCATTGCACCCACTGGTGTTGTTTATCTGAAGCAAACCACCGCAAGTAGGTTTCCAAACATTTGTTGACCACTTATGTTTGGTCGTTACACTAGGGGTGATAAGACATGATCATGTTCAGTTGGGTGCCCTGCAATTTAAACAACTCTTTCAAAAATGTGATGGTGAAAGTTGGGTCACAATCAGATACAATAGAGATGGGCATGCCATGTAAATTGAAAATATGATCAAGGAAAACTTGTGATACTAGTGCTGGTGTGAAAGGGTGGGGTAATGCACAAAAATGAGCATAATTGGAGAGGCTATCAACCACAACCATGATGACAGACTTGTTCCCAACTTTATAAAGGCCAACTATAAAATCTATGGAGATTTATGTCCACATAAAAGTTGGAATGGGTAAGGGTTGTAGGGCTCCTGGAGACTTGATAGTTTCACCCTTATTAAGTTGGCACACCTCACATTCTGTGACAAAGAGAAGGATATTCTTCTTCATGCATGCCTAGAAAAAGAATGACAGACATGAGCATATGTCTTTTGGAACCCCGAGTGACCTGCAATAGCTGATGAGTGCAACTCATTTAATAGCCTCGACTTGAGTGTTGAAGAGGGCGATAGAACTAGGATATCCTTATAGCTGAGAATATTGTCCTGCCAAGTGTAGCCGATGGGAGGATTAGGGTCCTCCTAAAGGCGTTGAATTAACTTGGAGATAGTCGGGTGTGTTATCCACTCTTGGCATACTTCTTCAATCCAATCAGGGACTGGTAAGGATAAGGAAAAGAGGGAGCCATCCTCCTCATGTTATATTGAAAGTGCATCAGCTACTATATTATATTTTCCCTTTTTGTATATTATTTCATAATCATAACCCGACATTTTAGTCAACCACTTATTTTGTTCTAAGGAGGATAGTCGTTGGTCCAAAAAATATTTCAAACTATGGTGATATATTTTGATATGAAAATGACATCCCAAGAGATATGGAATCCATGTGTGCATCGCATGGATAATGGCCATCATTTCTTTTTCATATGTAGATATTCCCAGATTGCAGTCACTCAACGCTTGACTAGTAAAGGCCAAAGGTCAACCATCTTGTGTGAGAATTGCGCCTATACCAGTGCCAGAAGCATCTGATTCTACCACAGAGGTTTTTTTGAAGTCATGAGATGCTAGGATAGCAGTAGTGCACATGGACCTATTTAACTCTACGAAGGCTTGTTCAACAACATGTGTCCAATGAAATGCATTATTCTTAAGGAGGTCGGTCAAGGGCTTAGAAATTTTTTCATAATGGTGGAAAAATTTCATGTAATATCCCATGAGACCAAGAAAACCCCTTATGAGTTTTAAGTTTGTGGGTCGTGGCCACTCCTGCATAGCTTGTATCTTTTTGGGGTCCACTTTTACCCCTTCACAGCTGATAATGTGTCCCAAGTATTCCACTTCGCTAGCTCCAAATGAACATTTGGTATTTTTGACAAACAATTGGCTTTCCTACAACAAGTGAAGGACTTTGTCCACATGAAGAAGGTGGATATACCAAGTGCGGTTGTAAATGAGGATGTCATCAAAGAAAACCAAGACAAACTTTCAAAGGTAATGTTTCAATAGTTTATTCATGAGACTTTGAAAGGTGGATGGGTTATTGCAAAGGCCAAAAGGCATGACCAAGAATTCATAATGTCCTTCACGAGTTTTGAAAGTAGTCTTCGAAATATCTGCCTCCTTCATCCAGATTTGGTGATAGCCGAAGTGAAGGTCTAATTTGGTGAATAAACATGCACCTTGGATTTCATCCAATAGATCAACAATGACATGAATGGGAAACTTACCTTTGATGGTCAGTTTATTTAGGGCACAAAAATCAAGGCACATGCTCCAAGTACCTTCTTTCTTTAAGACCATCACCACTAGTGAAGAATATGGGTTGGTACTAGGGAGAATTACCCCCGCCTCCAGTAATTCATGTACCATGTTTTCTATTTCTTTTTTTGATCAAATGAATATCTGTAGGGACATACATTGGGGGGTTGACTGCCCAAAAGGAGAGAGATGTTATGATCATGCTCACCCATGAAAGGAGGTAAGGCTATGGGAACCTCAAAGACCTTGGGGAACTTGTACACGATGATTTGCAGGATAGGAGGAACTACCTAAGAGGCATGTTCAGTGACCTGGATGGAATTAAATTGAGCAATCACACCATGGCTTCCTTTCTTCATCAGTTTTTCCATTTTGTGAGAGATGATGATTTTAGGAGAGTCTGCTTGGAGACCTCAGACGTTATAGGGGTGAGTGTCTTGGGTGAAGCTCATATATAATTCTTGATAATCTATTGTTATTGGCACCTAAGTGTGAATCCATTCCACTCCTAATACAATATCACAATCACCCATGGAAATAGAGAACATGTGGGGTTTTCAGATGATAATTACCCATTTTGAGTTTAACATTCTCATAACGGCCCCCACACTTCACAGTACCACCATTAACTATGAGGATTTGAAAATTAGAAATAGGGAAGACAAAGCAATGGATCTCATCACCAAGACTGCGATGAATAAAATTATGGGTGCTACCACTATCAATCAACACCACCACCAGCCTATGTTTTATGTAGCCTTTGACCTTCAATGTTTGTGGGACTGAAACACCTGAGAGTGCATGAAGAGATATGACGAGTTCCTTTGGTTCCACAGGGGTCACAATTGGAGCTTCGACGTGATCACTTGGTTGAGCCTCCTCCAGGTTAGGAGCCTCATTTGATGGGATGTCTTCATAGGGAGACGAAGTTCATGCATCAATCTAGAAGAACTTTTTTTCTCTACATTTATTCCCTAGGGAATGCTTTTCATCCCAATAGTAGCAAAGTCCTTACTTGTGACGTTCCTCCATTTCTTCTAGAGATACCTTTTGGACCTTCAATGTTTGTGTCTGAGTTGGGTGAGCCCCGTGGCGAGGATGGGTGAGAACTGGAGCCTTCATGGGTGGGGCTTGAAGGATGGTCTCGACTTCCACTGCTAATTGACATGCCTACAATGAGATAGTAGGATTATTCATGTTCACATGAGCCTAGATGGATTCCTTTCAGCCATTGATAAAACATTCAAGGTAAAATGAATCAGATAAGCCCTTAGTCCTGATAGCCAATTGTTCAAATGTTGTGATGAAATTTGTGACTGATCCAATTTGACGCAATTTGGTGATCCTATCCAAAAAATGTGATTCCTTATCAAAACAGGCACAAAATGCTTTAGTGAACATGTTCCAAGTGAGTATTCCTAGATAAAATTTCTTATGCCACTGCCACCACTGCCATTTTTCTTGATCCAGGTGAAAAACCCCTACATGGAGTTTGGTCTCATCATCCCAAATATTATGGAGGGAGAAGTATTATTTCATTTGAGAGACCCACCATGTTGGGTTGGATCCATCAAATTTATGCATTTCAACTTTGGGTACCTTATTCCAAGAATGTGGAGAACCCTAAGGGGAGTGGGACGAATGAGTATGCTCATAATGGGAATGTTGAGGGTCCTTTGCATTGGAATCTATCTGCTTACCTTTTGTGAATTGCTGCATGGATTCACGAATGGCTATGCGGACTTCTTCTTGGAGGGACTCTTTGACTTTGGCTCATATGGTAGTGGTGATGGATTCCATTTTCGTTCTTAAGATGGACATCCTAGTCTCCCAATCTTCTTGGGTCTAAGCTCTGGTGGTTGGAATGGTAGAGGCTTAGGTAGTGGATGAGGTGTTCGGATGGAAATCAAGTCCACAAAAGTGAGATGTACCAGGGTGATCAGGACAAAAATAGGATTCCAATGTGATAGGTGTCAAATAAGGGTGTCTCGAAAAGGGGTGGAACCGAGGGGAAAAAAGGATTAAAAGTGAAGGGTACCACTATGATCAGAATGAAGAGAGGAATGCAATGGACTAGGTTATAAATAAGGATGATGACAGGCCCCAAACATTTGTTTTTACTGCTATGAAGTTATACTCTGCCTTGAATACTTCTGTAGTGGAGAAATTCCCAAATTCTCAATAATAAAAAAATGTCGGTAGGGAGTGTTTCTAAAGCGAAAAAATGTGTCAGGGACCAATTTTCAATGCAATAGATTAGTTGTTTCCATCCCAAGGGTCAGGGTTTGCAGGGTGTCTACAATCAAGGGTTTTCCATGTGCTATAACTCTCTTATATACATGCGGGTTCCAACAGTAGTACTCGACCCAATATTTCATGGAACCAACTAAGGAGGCTAGATCGTACCCTTAACCGTACTACCCGACTACCCAGGTAATAGAGAGTCTCTTCCCAAGTGTTTTTCTTGGTGACACTATAACAGTCAGGCGGTTGATTGATTTATCTACGAAGGGCTTTAGGATGCCTAGGTTGATCTGTATACAGGTGTTGTTTCATGCACTACCACTCGAAGGGGTACCAACATGGGTTACAAGGGTGGCCAAAAGTTGTGCGATTAAGAACCATTTGTATTTCCTATGTGTATTACTCCCCGACCGCAAGTTTATGCATGTAAAGAAAAATCTTTGTAGCTTAAATACGCAGGAATATGTCTCTACCCTGAAAAAAAAATTACCCCACAAGTCTTGCCCGAGAAAGAGCTCTAATACCACTTGCAATATTCCAGATATAATATAATATGCATAATATATATTTAGCAAGCAATGGAAGAACAACAATGATATATCTAGAACAATATCAGAATAATACCATAATAACACCAGAAAGAGCACTTTTATTAATGATAAAAATGCTCACTTGCCTCTTCGAGGGAGAATCTTCCAGCATAGCAGAGCTCTATTACAATAATCTCCAAGACAAAAATATCCAATGCCTCCTACTCTTATTTATACTAATTCTACCTTCTAAGGAAACTTGTAGAGGAAGATCTTTCTAGAAGTGGAAGCTTCTATTAGGTCTTCTTACATTGACTTATTCTCCTTTATTTATTAGAGCTTATTAACTATTGTCGGCCTTT
>ML798903.1:160793-187714 GCA_009831015.1 Picea engelmannii | reverse complement strand
GTGAAAGGTAAAGGATAAAGTTGAATATAAATCTTCAGCCAGTTTGAGCGAATAAATAAATACCTATGATAAATTGTATCATACGGTTCACAACCCTTTAAGATATGTTTCAACAAACATTTGGCCAAAATAACATTCAGTGGAATATGTTGAAGGGTCAATGTTGGCCCGTATGATACAATTTATCATCTTTTAAAAGGTATTTATTCGACCAATCTGACCAAAGATTTATATTCAACTTTGTCCTTTACCTTTTACTTAAAATTCATATACAATGACACATTATAAAAATAAAACTTTAACCCAACTTATAATATATTCTATAATTCTTCACAATATTATATCTTAAACTTAAATTGATGTCTAAATGGTTCTTTACAATATTATATCTTAAACTTAAATTGATGTCTAAGTGGTTGTTAAAAATGTTTTGTTAATTCAACAAATATAAACATTGTAAACCTTTGAGGGTCAATATCCAGATTTTTTTTTGTAGAAGAGGTTATTATGCTTTAGTTTTGAGTTAAATGAAGACATAGACCTCATCTTTCATAGTGTACTTTGCTTTATTAGATCCCAATGGATGTATTGGAATATCTAAGGTTGTTGTATATCGACACTCACATTATCTGGGGAAACAATATTTATTAAGGTCAAGTTGTGAGCATTAGCAACCCTATTATTAACCTACTTGGAATTAGAATAATACCTAGCATAGAGGTATATTGAAGAATAAAATAAATGCATGTGGATATTAGAATATCACAAGATAATAAGATGCTAAAGGAGCAACTTTAATTAATATTAAGGTGACCAAGCAGCAGTTGGACCCTATGTCCACATTTAATTAGGATGAAGGGATACTCATGCTTGGTACCAATTGATTGTATTACTTAACATATCATATTATATGTCTTTCACTTATGTTTTGGGGACAAAACATGTAAAGGGGAATGGATGTAATGTACTTAGGTAGGATAAATAATGTAATATTAGGTATGGTGAAGGGATGTATCTAAGGGGGATAATTAATGTAATGAGGCCATAATTATGGAATAAGCTCACTTGGTAGTTAGTGGGTAATAAATAGGCTAGTAGGTAGTTAGAAGAAATGATATAATAATGAGGGGTAGTTGGCATAGACCTCGAGGAATACTCATGAGAAAGTATATATGCACATGAGTATCATTGTATTGGACATGAAGTGATTCCTTCCATAAGAAGTAATTGATGTTGTTACCCTAGCTTAAGGGTTTTATTTACATCTTGGTTTTATTTTTGTGTGGATGTATTTGCTTATTCTGAGGTTAAGATTTTTTTATCTTCTATCTATTAATATTTACTACAATTATACGCATATGTGGAGCTAGTCATATGTGGACTTTCACGAAGATTTTGAAGGGTCTAAAACCATAAACCTAATTGGGATTTAAGACATGCAAAAAACCCTAACCCCAACCCTAAACAACTATTAGGTCATGTTCTATATTGAGTTGTTAGGAACTTAATTGTTTTTATTCTTTTTGCATTGGTTTTGGATTAAAAAAGAAGAAGTAGAAGACCATATAGTAGCCATAGATGCCAAAATGTCAATGTCAACTCCATAGTGAGGTCACCTTTTTTGTATTTGCATTTCATATCTGGGAAGAAAAGAGCAATGCATACTCCTCACCTTGTAGCTAGGTTTTCCTTTATTGAGATTCCCAGGGTACATCTTGTGTTCATTGTAATATACTTATGATGAAATTGGGTTTAGGGGTAAAAATACTAATATTATAAAATGTGTACTCAGTGAATTAAACTCAAACCCCTTGGGCCTAAACACTTAAGTCAACTTAAAAACCATGTTTTGAGTGTTCTTGATCAACATTTTCCTTCCCAAGTCTCATAAGGTGTTATCCTCTAGGTTGCCTATCCTCATTGAGAAAAATTCCTTTCCCTTGGATATGATTTCCACCACATGATTAGCATTTATTTGGGTTGCTCCCAACAACTAATCTAGGTTAGTGTGGGGCTAGTGTGGGTATCTACAAACACAAATTTGTAATAAGGTTAGTTCCTCAAAATAATATAATCGTACTTCATTGATCCATTTAGTCATGGAAAAACATGAATAATCAATATATTTTATCTTTCAATTGATAAAGCATGGATTCCAATCACAATGATACACTCAAACAACAATCAATACATACTAACATGATATTATAGCTAAGAAACATGAATTCTCAACATATACCTCTAGCAACCAGATAATATCCATAATAGAAAAATAAGCATGACCCCATGTATGAGTGATATATATATATTGTATGGATTCATAATGTTGATCTCAAGACCAAGGCTTGACTAGTGAATAGTTAGGCATGCAATTGAGGTAATTATGCTTTCTATTGCTCATGTGGTAGACATTCCATGGTATGTTCAATATATGTAAATATTATTTTGAAAATTAATACAAGGTCCAAGATGGTTACCAAGATCACAAGAGGGGTTGTGATTCCACTAGAGGGGAAGAAAAAAGGGGGCCTAAGCGGGGAGAAATAATCTTATCTTTCCTAAATCCTACATATTTCTTCATATGCTTTATTTAAATATCATCCACCATATTTGACTTGGAATCCAATCATTGAATGCATGTGGTGGTTGGTCTACCTCACATAGTTAGGAAGGCATGAGGGTTGTGTACAATCATCATGGGGAAGTGTAAGAGAGCCCATCCGCATAGCAATTTGAACCTACTCAACTCTCAAGCACACTCTTGACATCTAATTTAAATTTACTCACTCACACTTACCATTCTCATGTTCAAGCACCATTGAAGTTCTAAAAACTGTAACCTCTTGTTTTAGACTAAGATATAAACCTGAAAATGACAAAACCATCTATGGGAGAGAAATTTGTGGATCGAGGAAGAGAGTTGGATGGTTGTAGAGGATTATAGAGGTTTGTTCTTTTGAAAACATCTCTTTCCTTTGTTAATTTTTTCTCATTGGGTCTTTAGAGCCAAGTTATAATGATTCTAGGATATTCAAAATAATAAACAATAGAATGACTTATCCCTACCTACATTGAGAGAATTAGAAGGGAGAATACTCCTAAGGGATTGTTGAGTAAAGAAGGGATATTTATTCCTTGTGATATGTGGGTAGTGGATGCGAATGCAATGGTTGTTTGATCATTGGATGGTTACATAGAATGTTTATTTGTGAACAGTTTTGTTGACCCTCGTAGAAATTGGGTTGGGTGAGTGACTTGTTAGTCTTTAGTTGGTTTATTTTTCTTTGGTGGCCTCATAGCTTGGCTTGGGTTGGCATCTGTAGTGGATTCCTATATTTGGATGGAAAATTGCTTGTACACAACCAATTTGTTGGACCCTTTTAGTGAAAATATAAGTGTTCAATCTCTGATCTTAAATATTTATTTAATAATCTACAATCAAGTTTAATCTTTTCTTATGAATGAAATTTGAAATGGAATCCCTAGTTTAAACAAGTTTTTTTCATGTTTATTTCCATTGTATTAGTTAATTGTATACATGTATGAATTTGAATGGCTTTAGAATTTAATGGGTTTGAATTTTATGTTGATATTTTCAATTTGGATGAAATCTCTACCCAATGGGTTAGGTATTTCTTTGAAAGGGATGTATCATAGTTGATTCCTTAGTATATTTTTGTTTATCCTTTGGTCCATGATGGACACAACGATGACCAAAGTGATTTCTTTCCACCCACAAATAGATGAGAAAACAGAGACTGTCAACAAAATGATTATACATATTCTCAAGATGTAAAACTCAAGGCATCCACACACATGAGATGAGAATATTCCCTATGTAAAACCATAGAGAATTCATTTGGAAGCAAATATAATAGTACACGAGTTCATATTGGGGGTTTAACATAGATAAAAATTAATTCGATATATTAGATGTTATTAAGTAGGTGAAGGGGTTTTTAAAACTAAAATAGGGGTATACATATTGGGGGGATTCAACCAACCAAATGTTTTTGGCAGATGAGGGGGCTTGGAGGAGAGTTAAAAATGTAAAGAGATTTGTCTCTGTGCATTTTTTATAAAACTAAAGAATCTCACAAAGGAGTAGGGTGATATATCTCTATTCCTTGTACCTTATAGAATTTTTCAATGAACCATGACACTCTTTGAACAAGCAATGAAAATGACCACAAATTACATAACATAGGGATCTAATGATGAAATGGTATTTTGATTGCTAAGGAATATGTTTGATGCCTCTAACGAAAACCTCAAATAGCATATGATAAAAAAATATTTTCTAAAGAAGATGCCAGATACATATGTACTGCATTGGGACCAACATATTAGGGGTAGAATAATTAAAGGTATAAAAAAAATTGTGAAATAAGTGGTACCTATAATATTTGGTGAAAATAGAGGGTTATTTTATTTGGAAGCATGTATTAAGATTTAACTTTTAGAAGGTAGAAATGAAATTAGGGGTATTCATTAATACCCCATGAATGCATGTTCTATGCCATAGGCTTACTCAATGTGTTGGATAGTTGGTTGTCATTGATGTCAACCCTGGTCAACCCTAGAAGAAGCCCCAAAGCAAGTTTGGAATAATCTAGAAGTGATGGGTGTATTAGAAGAAGTCTCCAAAGTGGTCCCCTTGTGGCATATCTTTAAGAATGGCCCTCGCGGAAAGACGTTTTGAAGAAGTTTATAAGAAGCCCAGAGATGTGGTCATGAAGCCCGAATTTGTTTGAGGAAAAAGAGATGATGGACTCTAATAGTGCAATCAAAAATCAAATAGATGGATATTCCTATTCATACCATTTCCAACGGAAGGTGGTATGTCACGTGGTTCCTCATGGTTGAGGATATATTCCCTCTTGGAGATGGAAGCCTTGAAGTATGGTTAAGAATGCCTAAACAGTTGTAACAAGAAGTGACAAGTCGACCCCCAATGAATTAAAAGAATAAAATTTGTTGCAAACAAGAATTTACAAGTCATCACCATTGCAATGAATATTAAAATAAATATTAATGTATTGTTGGTAAAGTTGGTCTCAATGGAATAATCATTAAAAATTAAATTGAATTTTATTTGGGTCAAGTTGACCCCTAAAAAAAGGGTACCAAATCTAATATAAATAAAGCACCTAGGAGTTCATTTGTCACATCAACTCAAGTGATTTGTATATGAGGTAACCAAGGAGACATGAGGTAAATTTCAGAGGGAATATGAAGTGAAGAAGGATGAAATTTCAAGGGAGGATAAAGTCTTGTGATGATGTGTTCTAAGGTATGTTATTTAAAGGTCATATTACCATTTTCTCTATAATGTTTTTTATAGAATTATTCAGATAGTGAAACTCGGAGGATGTCGAGAAGAAATATCAAGGTACCTGTATTAAAAATTTCATCTTCTGGGTCATTGTTTTTTTTTAGATACACTCTATGGATGATAGGGTTTTTTACTAATCCCGAAACTAGTCTCAAACATGTGTTCTAAGAAAAACAATGATAACTTCTTCATAGAGGATCAAAATTATGTGAGAGAAATTACATTGGAAATATTATAGGCCGTAGTTTGTTTTCTGCAAGTTTCAGAACCAAATATCATATATTCAGCACGTGGCATGGTCTACATGTTCACTCTCCAGAATATTCTAGAATTTAGTAAGGTCTGCCATTTTCGCTATAACTGCTTTTAAGGGACGATTCAAGGAGTGAAACTTGGAGAAATTTCAAATAAGATATTGAAGAAGATTGGGTACAAGTTTCATACCTTTATTCATTACAGGTACGAAGTTATTTTTGTTGAAAGTTAAGGTTTGTGACTAAACCAAAAACTAGTCCCGCGAGATTGAGGTAAAGTTTGATGAAGGTGTTATTCTCTTATTCTTGAAGTTGAGGAAGGTCTGTAGGTATGCGATCACATACACTGGGTTTCTACACGACTAAATGTATGATTTCTATGTGTTCTATTTTGATGGTTATGGTATATGATTAATGCATATCTTGGATGGTTTGACACATGCTTAAAGCATGCTTTGGGCATATGGTTTGAGGAGCATCTTGGATATTGGGCACATAGTTTGAGATGTATTTTGGTAAATGTTTACATGTTTGAGGCACATCATGGTACATGGTTGATGAATGTTATGTTACATATCTTAGTACATGGTTGATGAATGTTATGGTACATATCTTGGTACATGGTTGATGGATTTTATGGTACATATCTTAGTACATGTTTAATGGATGTTATGGTACCTGATTTAGTACATGGTTGATGGATGTTATGGCACATGTTTGAGGCATATATTCTCACATGGTTTATGGATATGGCACATGCTTGTTACATGGATGATATGACACACATGTCTTAGCATATGATTTGATGCACATCTTGGTGATGGTATTGGTGTATGATTTATGACAGTGGATCTAGTCTTATTGATGATGTTATTGATGATAAGGTATTAGTATCAGTGACAGGTTGGATGATGATAGTGACAGTTTGATTATCAGGGACAATGATTATCAATGATAGGTTGATCATCAATGATAGGTTGATTATTAGTGACATGTTGATTATCAATGACAGTGTCGATAACAGGTTGAGTCTACACTCATATTTCAAGGTGGAAGAAAGGGGGAAGGAAAGGGGTTCGTAGCCTCCTTTCGGTTGGATCCATAGGGAGTTGGAGCTTCCTTTATGTTGGAGCCTATAAATCAGGGGGTCGTAGCCTCCTTCCTATTAGAGCTAGATAATAAAGGGAGTTGGAGCTTCCTTCAGGTTGGAGCCTATAAATCAGGGGGTTGGAGTCTCCTTCCAGTTGGAGCTGGAGAATTTAGTGCAATATTCCAAATATAATATAGTATACAAAACAAATATATTTAGAAAGCAATGACAAAACAACAATTGTATATCCAGAAAAATATCAGAATAATACCATAATAACATCAGAAAGAGCACCTTTATTAATGATAGCAATGTTTACTTGCCTCTTCGAGGGGGAAACCTCCAGCAGAGAAGAGCTCTATTACAATAATATCCAAGACAAAAATATACAATGCCTCCTACTCTTATTTATACTAATTCTACCTTCTAAGGAAACTTCTAGAGGAAGATATTTCTAGAAGTGGAAGCTTCTATTAGGTCTTCTTACATCGACTTAGTCTCCTTTATTTATTAGTCCTTATTAACTAGTGTCGACCTTTATTACATAGAAAACATATCCTACTAACTAATGACCCATGGAGAGGGGTTAGGATCGGATCCTAACATGCCCTCCCCCTTAAAAAGAAGCCTTGTCCTCAAAGTTGCAGGTGTGGAAACTATTAGAGTATGGTCGTTGGTTCCCAGGTCGCATCCTCTGATGATGTGTCCTTCCACTTGATCAACACTTCCTTGATAGCTATTCCATGCATCTGAAATTCACGGTGATTGAGGATTGCTTTTGGTTGGATCCAAAGGCATCCTTCTTCATATAATTTTGGAAGGATGGTTTGGACACTACAATTCTATCCCACCACTTTCTTCAGACAAGAAACATGGAACACTAGATGGATTTTGGAAGTAGCAGGAAGGGCCAATTTGTAGGACATTGAACCAATATGTTTGATGATATGGTAGGGCCCATAAAACTTGGGTGCCAACTTGTGATGTCCCAGTAATTTGAGATATGTTTGATTGTAAGGTTGGAGCCAAAGAAACATATGATCATGTTCCTGAAAAACCCTTTCTGAACGATGTTGGTCTGCCTATTGCTTCATGCGATTTTGGTCTATGTGGAGGTTATCCTTTAGAGTCTCTAGGGTGCCTATGCAACCTTGAAACATTGAATCAATAGATTGGACCTTTGATGTACTTGGAAGATAGGTAATGATTGTAAGAGGGCATTGGCCATACATTGCTTCATATGGGGTCATTTTAGTGGTCGTATAATAGGAAGTATTATACCACCATTTTTCCAAGGGGAGCCATTGCACCCACTGGTGTTGTTTATCTGAAGCAAACCACCGCAAGTAGGTTTCCAAACATTTGTTGACCACTTATGTTTGGTCGTTACACTAGGGGTGATAAGACATGATCATGTTCAGTTGGGTGCCCTGCAATTTAAACAACTCTTTCAAAAATGTGATGGTGAAAGTTGGGTCACAATCAGATACAATAGAGATGGGCATGCCATGTAAATTGAAAATATGATCAAGGAAAACTTGTGATACTAGTGCTGGTGTGAAAGGGTGGGGTAATGCACAAAAATGAGCATAATTGGAGAGGCTATCAACCACAACCATGATGACAGACTTGTTCCCAACTTTATAAAGGCCAACTATAAAATCTATGGAGATTTATGTCCACATAAAAGTTGGAATGGGTAAGGGTTGTAGGGCTCCTGGAGACTTGATAGTTTCACCCTTATTAAGTTGGCACACCTCACATTCTGTGACAAAGAGAAGGATATTCTTCTTCATGCATGCCTAGAAAAAGAATGACAGACATGAGCATATGTCTTTTGGAACCCCGAGTGACCTGCAATAGCTGATGAGTGCAACTCATTTAATAGCCTCGACTTGAGTGTTGAAGAGGGCGATAGAACTAGGATATCCTTATAGCTGAGAATATTGTCCTGCCAAGTGTAGCCGATGGGAGGATTAGGGTCCTCCTAAAGGCGTTGAATTAACTTGGAGATAGTCGGGTGTGTTATCCACTCTTGGCATACTTCTTCAATCCAATCAGGGACTGGTAAGGATAAGGAAAAGAGGGAGCCATCCTCCTCATGTTATATTGAAAGTGCATCAGCTACTATATTATATTTTCCCTTTTTGTATATTATTTCATAATCATAACCCGACATTTTAGTCAACCACTTATTTTGTTCTAAGGAGGATAGTCGTTGGTCCAAAAAATATTTCAAACTATGGTGATATATTTTGATATGAAAATGACATCCCAAGAGATATGGAATCCATGTGTGCATCGCATGGATAATGGCCATCATTTCTTTTTCATATGTAGATATTCCCAGATTGCAGTCACTCAACGCTTGACTAGTAAAGGCCAAAGGTCAACCATCTTGTGTGAGAATTGCGCCTATACCAGTGCCAGAAGCATCTGATTCTACCACAGAGGTTTTTTTGAAGTCATGAGATGCTAGGATAGCAGTAGTGCACATGGACCTATTTAACTCTACGAAGGCTTGTTCAACAACATGTGTCCAATGAAATGCATTATTCTTAAGGAGGTCGGTCAAGGGCTTAGAAATTTTTTCATAATGGTGGAAAAATTTCATGTAATATCCCATGAGACCAAGAAAACCCCTTATGAGTTTTAAGTTTGTGGGTCGTGGCCACTCCTGCATAGCTTGTATCTTTTTGGGGTCCACTTTTACCCCTTCACAGCTGATAATGTGTCCCAAGTATTCCACTTCGCTAGCTCCAAATGAACATTTGGTATTTTTGACAAACAATTGGCTTTCCTACAACAAGTGAAGGACTTTGTCCACATGAAGAAGGTGGATATACCAAGTGCGGTTGTAAATGAGGATGTCATCAAAGAAAACCAAGACAAACTTTCAAAGGTAATGTTTCAATAGTTTATTCATGAGACTTTGAAAGGTGGATGGGTTATTGCAAAGGCCAAAAGGCATGACCAAGAATTCATAATGTCCTTCACGAGTTTTGAAAGTAGTCTTCGAAATATCTGCCTCCTTCATCCAGATTTGGTGATAGCCGAAGTGAAGGTCTAATTTGGTGAATAAACATGCACCTTGGATTTCATCCAATAGATCAACAATGACATGAATGGGAAACTTACCTTTGATGGTCAGTTTATTTAGGGCACAAAAATCAAGGCACATGCTCCAAGTACCTTCTTTCTTTAAGACCATCACCACTAGTGAAGAATATGGGTTGGTACTAGGGAGAATTACCCCCGCCTCCAGTAATTCATGTACCATGTTTTCTATTTCTTTTTTTGATCAAATGAATATCTGTAGGGACATACATTGGGGGGTTGACTGCCCAAAAGGAGAGAGATGTTATGATCATGCTCACCCATGAAAGGAGGTAAGGCTATGGGAACCTCAAAGACCTTGGGGAACTTGTACACGATGATTTGCAGGATAGGAGGAACTACCTAAGAGGCATGTTCAGTGACCTGGATGGAATTAAATTGAGCAATCACACCATGGCTTCCTTTCTTCATCAGTTTTTCCATTTTGTGAGAGATGATGATTTTAGGAGAGTCTGCTTGGAGACCTCAGACGTTATAGGGGTGAGTGTCTTGGGTGAAGCTCATATATAATTCTTGATAATCTATTGTTATTGGCACCTAAGTGTGAATCCATTCCACTCCTAATACAATATCACAATCACCCATGGAAATAGAGAACATGTGGGGTTTTCAGATGATAATTACCCATTTTGAGTTTAACATTCTCATAACGGCCCCCACACTTCACAGTACCACCATTAACTATGAGGATTTGAAAATTAGAAATAGGGAAGACAAAGCAATGGATCTCATCACCAAGACTGCGATGAATAAAATTATGGGTGCTACCACTATCAATCAACACCACCACCAGCCTATGTTTTATGTAGCCTTTGACCTTCAATGTTTGTGGGACTGAAACACCTGAGAGTGCATGAAGAGATATGACGAGTTCCTTTGGTTCCACAGGGGTCACAATTGGAGCTTCGACGTGATCACTTGGTTGAGCCTCCTCCAGGTTAGGAGCCTCATTTGATGGGATGTCTTCATAGGGAGACGAAGTTCATGCATCAATCTAGAAGAACTTTTTTTCTCTACATTTATTCCCTAGGGAATGCTTTTCATCCCAATAGTAGCAAAGTCCTTACTTGTGACGTTCCTCCATTTCTTCTAGAGATACCTTTTGGACCTTCAATGTTTGTGTCTGAGTTGGGTGAGCCCCGTGGCGAGGATGGGTGAGAACTGGAGCCTTCATGGGTGGGGCTTGAAGGATGGTCTCGACTTCCACTGCTAATTGACATGCCTACAATGAGATAGTAGGATTATTCATGTTCACATGAGCCTAGATGGATTCCTTTCAGCCATTGATAAAACATTCAAGGTAAAATGAATCAGATAAGCCCTTAGTCCTGATAGCCAATTGTTCAAATGTTGTGATGAAATTTGTGACTGATCCAATTTGACGCAATTTGGTGATCCTATCCAAAAAATGTGATTCCTTATCAAAACAGGCACAAAATGCTTTAGTGAACATGTTCCAAGTGAGTATTCCTAGATAAAATTTCTTATGCCACTGCCACCACTGCCATTTTTCTTGATCCAGGTGAAAAACCCCTACATGGAGTTTGGTCTCATCATCCCAAATATTATGGAGGGAGAAGTATTATTTCATTTGAGAGACCCACCATGTTGGGTTGGATCCATCAAATTTATGCATTTCAACTTTGGGTACCTTATTCCAAGAATGTGGAGAACCCTAAGGGGAGTGGGACGAATGAGTATGCTCATAATGGGAATGTTGAGGGTCCTTTGCATTGGAATCTATCTGCTTACCTTTTGTGAATTGCTGCATGGATTCACGAATGGCTATGCGGACTTCTTCTTGGAGGGACTCTTTGACTTTGGCTCATATGGTAGTGGTGATGGATTCCATTTTCGTTCTTAAGATGGACATCCTAGTCTCCCAATCTTCTTGGGTCTAAGCTCTGGTGGTTGGAATGGTAGAGGCTTAGGTAGTGGATGAGGTGTTCGGATGGAAATCAAGTCCACAAAAGTGAGATGTACCAGGGTGATCAGGACAAAAATAGGATTCCAATGTGATAGGTGTCAAATAAGGGTGTCTCGAAAAGGGGTGGAACCGAGGGGAAAAAAGGATTAAAAGTGAAGGGTACCACTATGATCAGAATGAAGAGAGGAATGCAATGGACTAGGTTATAAATAAGGATGATGACAGGCCCCAAACATTTGTTTTTACTGCTATGAAGTTATACTCTGCCTTGAATACTTCTGTAGTGGAGAAATTCCCAAATTCTCAATAATAAAAAAATGTCGGTAGGGAGTGTTTCTAAAGCGAAAAAATGTGTCAGGGACCAATTTTCAATGCAATAGATTAGTTGTTTCCATCCCAAGGGTCAGGGTTTGCAGGGTGTCTACAATCAAGGGTTTTCCATGTGCTATAACTCTCTTATATACATGCGGGTTCCAACAGTAGTACTCGACCCAATATTTCATGGAACCAACTAAGGAGGCTAGATCGTACCCTTAACCGTACTACCCGACTACCCAGGTAATAGAGAGTCTCTTCCCAAGTGTTTTTCTTGGTGACACTATAACAGTCAGGCGGTTGATTGATTTATCTACGAAGGGCTTTAGGATGCCTAGGTTGATCTGTATACAGGTGTTGTTTCATGCACTACCACTCGAAGGGGTACCAACATGGGTTACAAGGGTGGCCAAAAGTTGTGCGATTAAGAACCATTTGTATTTCCTATGTGTATTACTCCCCGACCGCAAGTTTATGCATGTAAAGAAAAATCTTTGTAGCTTAAATACGCAGGAATATGTCTCTACCCTGAAAAAAAAATTACCCCACAAGTCTTGCCCGAGAAAGAGCTCTAATACCACTTGCAATATTCCAGATATAATATAATATGCATAATATATATTTAGCAAGCAATGGAAGAACAACAATGATATATCTAGAACAATATCAGAATAATACCATAATAACACCAGAAAGAGCACTTTTATTAATGATAAAAATGCTCACTTGCCTCTTCGAGGGAGAATCTTCCAGCATAGCAGAGCTCTATTACAATAATCTCCAAGACAAAAATATCCAATGCCTCCTACTCTTATTTATACTAATTCTACCTTCTAAGGAAACTTGTAGAGGAAGATCTTTCTAGAAGTGGAAGCTTCTATTAGGTCTTCTTACATTGACTTATTCTCCTTTATTTATTAGAGCTTATTAACTATTGTCGGCCTTTATTACATAGAAAACATATCCTACTAACTAATGACCCATGGAGAGGGGTTAGGATCAGATCCTAATATTCAAGGAGTTGTATCTTCCTTTAGGTTGGAGCCTATAAATAGGGGGTTGGAGCTGGATAAATTGGAAGTTGGTGTTTCCTATGAATGTAATCTTTGATATATAAGAAAGCATTCCATGATTTTCTCCCATTTGGGTTTCCATGTAAAATTTTGGTGTTCTATGTATCTGTGATTATTTTTTATGCATTGTCGATTGGTATTGTTTACGATATATTGAATGCAATCATAAATAATATATGGATGATAAAGCTAATGTTTACATGTTCTGATTAAAAGTGAAAAAAGTGCTCAATACTGATTTACTCCCCCTCTCAGTATTGGTGAATATTCCAACACAATGAACCCCCATGTGTACAACATAGTTAGAATAAATTCTTCATGGTTCTATTGAACACAAGAATCTTCCATATGTGTCTATGATTCTATCCATTGGCCCCAGTGGATGTAGATATGCTCCATGCATCAACATAGAAGTCTTCCCATATATAGAAGGAAGCTAGGAAAGCAACAAGGTTAATGGAGGGGATCCAACATATATCTTAGTGGTTCCATGACATACTATAGAAGGCTAATCCCAAGTAGAAACAACCTCATGATTAGCATTAGGTGTTGCACTAGTACAAGGTTGGAGACAAATTGTGGATGGATTTGTTGAAGGAAAGGTTGAAGGGACCACCCATAAGAATCATGCCACTTTGATATGGGCAATACACCATCACTAAAAATTTTGTAGAAAACACATTTGAACTTAATCTTCCACCCTACCTTGTCATACATCTTGTTTTCAACGTGAAACTGTTTTGCCCATATTTTGCATTTTTGTTGGATACATCATCCACAACCAAAAACATGGTACAAATAGCGTTAAATCCTAATTGTACTACACCAACTATAATAGATTAGTTAATGGACATGAAAGAGAAGGAAACCCAAATCCAAATTATACCACTCTTTTAGGTCATCCAGGTAAGACACCTCATCAATGAAGAAAGTGGTTCACCATGAACCAAATTCAACAAAATTTATCCCACTTGGTTTATGCACTTGAACTATTACTCTCCAAGTGGGCACTAATCTAGCAATCATAAAACTCATTTAGACCATTCAAACACCATTTGGAATTGTGTAGATAACACTTCATTTAACCTAAATGTTAAGTTATTTTTTTAATGTTTATAAAATTTGACCTCTCAATTCCTTACCTTAATTATAATTATTAAAATAAACAACAGTAAAAATCTCCTTACCTTAATTATAATTATTAAAATAAACAACAGTAAAAATCTCCTTACCTTAGTTACGATTACGATTATCAAAATAAACAACCCATAAAATTATTTAAGGGTTATGATTATGAATATGAATGCACATTTTAATCACCACATTGTCCACTCATTGAATCATTATCCCACACACTTTGACTCTCCTAAATTCCCATATTTGATCTATTAATAAAAATGTCTCATGCCAATCGATATTGTGTGAACCCTAGTGTAAATATTTCTAATTGATTTAATTTTATAATTTTAAACATAATTTAATATTTGTGTAATTTTTGTTTTTTCTAAAAATTGTATATGTGATCCAACAATATAAAGAGAATCTTAAAAATGGTAATTTTTTTTTATAGAAAATATATAAATTTTTTAGAAATTTAAATATTTTTTAAAAAATATAGTCAAATATTTTATAGTTTGCATATTAAAGACTAATAAGTTTCTTCAAAATTTCTACATTTTGAAATAAATTTTCATCCTTAAAATTATCCATGCATTGGTATTGTTATAAATATTAGGGTTTTTCATCTTCAACCCTCTAATTTTCACAAAGATAAGAGATTCTTTCATCCCACCTTGTTTTGGGAGATTATTTCATGGCACAGTGTTTTGAGAATTGTCCAACATCCAGTTTCACTATGAAGCTACTGAGAATTTGTTATTATTTTGACAATGTTGATTTTCTTCTTTAAACTAATCAAAACTAAGAGATATTTCTCATCTTTTACATTAGGGTTAATCACCTCTTTATAATATCTTAATTTTCATTTGTCCTCTAATTCTTTATGGCACCACAATTTCCCCTAATAATAATTTTAATATTCTAGTTATTGTATGAAATGATATTTTCCTTTATTTTCCAATGATTTAGTCAAGATTGGGCATCTTTATGCCATCCTTGCTTGAGTTGTATGTGGTTTGATCTTGTCCTCCATGTTGTTTATCTTGTTATTGTTTTCAAGCCCATAATAAACTTTCCATCCTTCATTTATCCTTTTATGAATGCTATAGTTATAGTTTTAATTGAGTTTGTGATAAATATAGATTCCAATATCCATAAGTCCCTCCATTTACAATTATTTTCAAGTTCATAATAAACTTTCCACTTTCTATTTATTCTAATTGAATTTATGATAAATATAAATTCTCATATATTATAAATGCACTTTTTATAAATTATTATATATTATAAATGCACTCTTTATAAATTGTTATTATCATATATTATATCTTAAATGATATTTTTAAATTTAATTATCATAAATTTCATTTTATCAATATTAACGATAAATTTAATTATCATAATTTCATTTTATCAATATTAACAAAGTTTATCAATATTACCAACCATAACCGTATTAAATAATAATCCTTCGAAATTTAAATGATTTAAATTCAATCTTCTTTTGAGATGTAAAAAGTACATTCGAGATGTAAAAAGTAAATTGGAGTAATGAAGATGTAAAAAGTACAAAATGAACTTGATGGGAAAAGCTGTTAAAAGATTTAATGTTTTTAGTATATAAATTTTATTCTAATTATTAAATTTGGATCATACTTTACTCTGAAAACCTTTATTACTGAAAGATGTGTTGTCTTGAGTATATGTATTTGATATCTTTACGACCATGAATTTAATATAAGATTAGATGGATTCATCAAAGTTGACTCATTAATTTGATCAGAGTTTAACACTGGATAAATTTAAGTCACAACTTTCCCCGTTTGACAAAACAACACACTGCTGAGAAAGTAGCATGAATTTGCTTTAAACATGGCATGATTAGACAAGTTAGGATTACAACCTACCCAGTACCCACCACAATCACAAAGTCAAAAACAACAGCGAACGCAACAGGTCTGCACTTGCCGCTAAAAAATTGCATTCCGAAATGGAAAGCCCGAGTTGGAGTTTATTGATGGTATCTATCTGCAGCACCCTGCACTAATTGCTAAACAAAATGAGGAGGCGCTAATCATCAAATCAACTCCCGCTCTCCAGAGTCCAAACAATACAAAACAGAATAATTCTCTATCTATAACACAGATCAGAAAGTTTAGAAACGCCCAAAAACACCAGATATGGCATTAATGAGAGATGTTGAGTTTAGCAGCGAGCTCCTCTCCTGCAGCGGAGAACGCCTGCATCCTGGGTGAGCGGTCCTACATGGGTGGAAGGCTTCGCTGCGAGACTCGATGCTTTTAAATACGCCGAAGACGCCACTGCTCCGGATGGCGTGAAATATGCACCGTTCAGCATCATATCTCCCTCCGATCTCCAGTTCCACTGCTTCCATTCATCCTTCTTCTGGTTTACCCGCTTTGTTACCTCTTTAGCCCGGCGATTYGCAGGTGCCAAGAATCTRTTGCCTTSACTGTTGATTGTGGGATTTGCACTCCCACCAATTGCATACATTTCCCAGTGAGTGTAGTCATTGTTCACCACATGGAAGTATCCATGCCTGCACCTGCATYCATTCATCCACTTATAAATGTTCATTTCTTGATAAGATCACTGCCACAAATCTGGAATATTRGAGCAAAAGGAGGATCTATTTACCTTGGCATTCGCTGCACAAGACCTTCGCCAAAATGGTTGAATGCAATAGTTACCTGCATTTTGACGTCGGCAGCGTAGCTATCACGATGACCCAACAACATCACCTGSAATGTTYACACAAAAACAGAGCAACTGTTATCATTGCTTCATAAGATTTCAATGGGAGTTGGATCGAAGTGAAATCCAACATTTTTACATATATAAACTAAATTTTCTCTTCTTGGGGCTCAACTGCAATCTACTTCAAACTTATACAGACTTCTATTCAAATTCCTCAATGTAACTACCTCATTGTGATTACTGAAATAGCTGTTTGAGATGGTAATAGCAGTGGATCCCATGATGGCGTCAATGAGACCGTCAGCACATCTGGACAAGGAGACATGGTCCACCCAAATGTGGCTTCCTCCGAAGATAGAGATCCCATCTCCATCGCAGATAGTTCTCCACCCGTAATGCGTAGGAGAGTCCCTCACCATAGCATTTCCTGCAGGTTTACAATGATGAACGTGAATGCCGTGGATGATGATGTGACGCACATGCTGAATGGTGATACAGGGCCCGTATGCAATGTGGACACTGAAACCCCTTCCGTCGATTGTCTTGAAACTGTTCATGATAAGCTCCTCCTTCAGCTGGATGACCATGTCTCTCTTGAAAACGATCCACAGGGGCTCTTTCTGAATCACCGCATGACGCAGGGTGCCCGGCCGAGGATTTACCGCATCATAATCACTATGATCCGTCACCACGTAATACTTCCCTTTTTTGCCTCCTTGGGAATCCTTGCCGAATCCAATCGCACAGTCTGCCAGGCGTTTTCTGTGGTTCTCCCAATTGGGATCGCAACGCCAGCAATCATCAATGGGGTTACCAGTTCCGCAGGACAGATAACCCAGCTCTCGCCTCCTCGTGCTGTTATCAATGCTTCTGCAATAGCAGAAACAATTCAAAATTCACACACAGACATTAAAACATTAGTAACCAAATGCACTTAACAGATCGTCACAAACTCAATGTAGTTGAACGTTGAATTTACCTTTGAACCATCTGCACTATGCTGTCTGGATCTTTTTCCGCAGCAGTGGTATTGCCATTGGCTGTCTCTGCTTCTCTTGAATTTTCTGCAACCAGAGGTCCAAAAGGCTTTGGTGCCACCCCGCCATGGATACAGAGGATTTCAATCAAGAACATGCAGGTCAAAATACTCCAATTCTTCATCTCAGTACCCACCACTCGCTTCTCACAAATCTACCACCAGATCTTCAAAAGTGAAGAATAATTGAAAATCTTGTGTGAAAGAAAAGGCGATGCTGCAGCTCTAAACTCTCCCATGACATGAAACGCAGTAGAAAATATGAAAACGAGAAGAAAAAGCGAGCATTCAAAGTAGCTACAACAAGAAGAAAGAGCTTGGGAATGGGAAGAGACTGGAGAGCGTGGCCAATACCAGTGATAATTATCTCTGCTCTATCTCACTTTGATGCAGCATTGGAATGACAAGCCTTCCTTCTTATAGATGTGGGCGTTGATGAACGTACTGTATTTGAAGCTCAATCTACTCCGTCTTTCATTGCCCATCCATCCATAGGAGAGAATCAAAGTACATTATAGAGTAGGCCAGACTGTCCCCATCCCCATGGCAACTTCTTCTACCCATTGACTCGTAAGGAGGAAAAGCTCATCTGCCTGACAGGCTTTCATTCCTGACCCGCGTCTTTGCCCCTTCACCTGTTGCTGCATGTTAAACAAGCAGGTGAAAGTGTTTGCTATTGCTACTTTTACTTCGACTTCTAGTAGAATAAAGTATTTTACTCTATGAACCCTATGAACCCATCCATTATGCCCTGCAGGTAGGCCTAATCACTCATTTCAAACTCTGGCGATGATTTGTTACATTTTGTTAAATACCAAAGTTTAACGTTATGAATTAATTAAGCACAGTGGACAGCAGTTGTGCCTCCCCAATTATCAACTGTAAGCTTAGGCATTTATGAGCAGCACAGTCATCAAACTTCCATAAACAAAATCATCCAAATATGAAGACTTCCATCTGAACGTCCAGTGCAAAGTGCAACAGGGGCTTTAGCTTTAGAAATGTGGCTTGGATTCTTTCTGAGAAATATATTATTTATTGGGTTCCTTTCTCTAAGGAAAAGGAGAAAAGTTATTCGGTTAAATATCGCCTCTACACAATCATCAAGCACATTCGAATGAACGTGTTCAAGTCGGATTTAGAATTTATACAATGTTCAACCTGCACTGTTTAAAGCTCTTTGAATCATTTGTATTTTTGTTCTTGTTCCTTCATTGTCTAAAGCTCGTTGATCATTTATAATTTATGTGGTTGTTCTGTTAATTCTACTGCAGACTTCATTTTCTAAATGTATATCCCAATTCCGCGTGTACTTTTTTTTCGTGTCATTATCTCCATTCTGTAAATGTATCTTCTTTTCAGGTATACCCCAATTCCGTAAGTCCACCTTTCTCGGTGTCACTATTCCTCGTTTTTAACAGCGTGAGATAAACTCTACCTATAACTCCTCGCTGTCCGGCGTTTTTAGCGATCTTTTTTGTCACCATTTCTTCGTGGAAATCTAAAACTGCGAATCATCTTGCATATTTTACAATCTCTGTAAAGGATAACTGTGTCCATCTTAAGGGGTAAAATCTAGGGGAGGTATATATATTCTATATTTTTTTATCCTTTTCTGGATTTGAATTTATGATTTTGTAGGAGGAAACACATGTTTTTAACCATTAGGTATTAATCATTTGGTCATGTGACCCAATTATAAATATTGATTTCAATTCACAAGATGAAAATTGAAGAGGGAAAATAGAGAAAAAACTAAAAAGAGGTGTAAAAGTAATGTGAAACATTATAATTTTTCATTTATTTTTATTATAGTTATTGATTTCAATGTTTGTAAGTGGATAAAGATTATATTAAAAGCATTTTCTCATTATGTTGAAATATTAGGTAGAATTGTAGGGTATGTACAATTTAATGATGATGTTCTTATGAGGAGTTAGGGGCAATGCAAACATGAAAAAACAACTTAGTGGCAATGCAAACATGAAAAAACAACAATATGTTAACTTGGAGAGTTTATTCAAGGTACTTTTACCATGAATTTGAATATGGCGTTAAAAGATGAAACTTAAAAAATTGAAAGATTTGAATATACAACTTTTATTTATAGAAATTGTGAATAACTATGTGAAATTTGAGTTTTTCTAATAGTGGTATGTTATTTTTCTATTTTTTTTTAATTATGAAAGTCAATATATTCTTGAAATTGCAAGGCCTTGTGTTACTCCAAGCTAATAAGATATTAACATTATCAATTTTTTTTTAGATTGTAGATATTGGTCTCTTCTAGTGTGGCATATAACTCATTTTAGAAATGGTTAAGTTCATAAACACTTATAGTAGAAATAAAAGAGGTATCTATTCTAGGATTTTGATATATGCGAAGACAAAAATAGATTAAAAATAGTAAAAAATATTAATTAAAAAAAAAACTATACATTTGGAATTTGCATCGCTGTAGTTTCATCAATAATGAATTTTTGTAGCCTATACAAAAATAACGTCAAAACAAAATATATAGAGAGGTATTCATAAAAATGGAGGTTTTTATCTATTTGCACACTGAACACTAGGTTTGTCATCCCGAACCTAAATCCAAGGAAACCAAGACAACATACATGTACACTAGAGTTGTCATTCCCGCCCCAAAAAAATAGAGTTCTAAATAATGTGTGTGTGTTCCTAAGAATGCGCACGTGCTATAGGAATGCACATATGTTCCTAAAAACATGCATGCCTCTAGGAACATGCACGTGTTCCAGGAACACACATGATCTTGTTTCCTATTCTACTTGTCTTCATACCCCCCTTCCTTCCCACTATCTCTCCTATCTCTCTCTCCCTCCTACATCTTCCCCTCTCTCCCTCTCACACTCCTAAACATGGCAAGACCTAGACATGGAAAAGCATGGCAAGAACTAGACCTAGACCTATAATTAGACCATGACCTAGAGGTATACCTTGACTTTCCATGACCCACACTCTCACACCCACTCCCTCTCTACCTCCCCCTTCTACCATTCCTCTCTCTCTCTCTCTCTCTCTCTCTCTCTCTCTCTCTCTCTTTGATCTGGATTTTATGAGCAAAGAGAAATGAATACATATTATTAAAAGATACTTAACACAGAATAATAAAGATATAGTAAAAATGGTTTCTATTCAATAAGGAAATAAGATGAAACTATAAAATGTAGAGGAAAACAAGCTTGTTGGAATGGTGGTGGCTTATCTCTGAGAAGAGATGTGACGGTTGCACTCATTCGCAAGAAGATTATTACAATGAGGCTCTGAAAACCTTTTTACAATAAAAAGGAATGCCAAAAACCCTAGAAATCCAAAAACCTAACCCTAGGAGATGAAGCGCCAAAATTCATGTGGGCCCCGTTGGGGTAAGTTAATATATCAACTTCCCGGGGTCGTAACTTTTTTATACGATCTTCGTTTTAGGGGCACGATATCCCGTTGGAAAGGTCTATTTGAGGACTACACATGTTGTTCTCAGAATCTAACGTTTTCTACATTCTAACTATGGCAAGCCCTAAAAATTTGTTTTAGGGCCTCAAAATGGCCCCAGAAGTCAAGGACCCGAAAACTAGGAAAAAACTGTCAAACTAGAAAATTGCCAAAATGAGCCAGTTGGAATAGGTGGGAGGCCACCGACATCCATTGGGATCAATCCTCCCCCCTTAGGAAGAAATGGTCTCCATTGCATTGAGTTCTCCCATCAGATGAGAAAATTTCTGTTGAATTTGGCCTCGGGTGAGCCACTTTCCTTGGTGCAGGAGTTGCCCTGCTTTGACCACTCGATAAAGATGGATCCTTTGCTGGCAAGTGCCCTTGACTTGTGTGTCCACAATATGATCATTGGATTCTTGTTGTATGCATTCGAGGTTGAGATCTGTTGGTGTCAACTGTTCTTCTATTTCTGAGGTGTCCAATAATGGTGGGAAATAAGGATGAAGGAGATCCATGTTGAACACTGGGTGCAAGACAAGGAAAGCATGAATGTTGAGCTCAAAATCATTGTCACCCACAACCTTGGTGATGATGTACAACTCATAAATTAGTGGGAGAAACTTCCAATGGGGCCTTGTAAGGCGTTCTTTTTGCAAGTGCAACCAAACTTTGTCACCCACCTGAAACTTATGTGGCACTCGATGTTGATCATGGCGCTACTTGTACTTGGCATTGGACTTCTGTAGAATATCCTGAACCTATTGGAGGATGTGTTGGATCTGCTCAATGAATCGGGTGGATTTTTGAGCTTCAGTTGGAGCAGGGGATGAGTCGGTCAAGGTGGCCGCAAGGGTTAGTGCAACATCCATGGGACCTAATGGTTGGAATCCCAACCCCACCTGAAAGGTGTTGTGGCTAGTTGAGCTATGAAGAACTCAGTTGTAGCTATGCTAAACATAGAGAAGACTCTCATCCTATGCGTGGGGGTGCTTTGAATTGTACATGCGTAGGATATGCATAATCATTCAATTTATGACCTCGGTTTGGCCATCTGTTTGGGGGTGGAAGGCCATGGATTTGGTGAGCTTGGTGTCCAACAATGACTAGAGGATTGACCATAATGTGTTGAGAAATCGATTGTCCTAATATGATACAATGGTTTGCGGCATTCCAAAATGTACCCAGACTCGTTCAAAGAAGAGATTGGTAGTGGCCTCTGCTGTGATGTTCTTCTTGTAGGCGACCATAATCGCCATCTTAGAAAAACGATCAACAGCCAAAAAAATATAGTCATTTCCCCTCCTGGTGGACGAGAGACTTGACATGTAGTCCATTGAGATGGATTCCCATGGACTGTAAGGAGTATGCAGAGGGGTGTACAAGCCCTATTTCTTAGTGGTCGGTTTGGCAATAGTGCAGACAATGCATGACCTGATATACTTGCTGACATCCTGTCAAAGTTTCGGCCAGTAGAAATGTTTCTACAACATTTCCATTGTCTTTTCAATGCTGAAGTGTCCTTCCACCCAATTGTAGTGGGCTTCCCAAATCATCTTTGCTCGTTCATTTGATGGAGCACAGATATGGCCCATATGACACAACATCCCATCTTGAAGATGGAAATTAGCGACAACTGAGTTTGCGCCCAACATTTGGTAGGTGGTGGCGAAGTCTGGGTCTATCTCATCGAGTTGGGGCTATCCAGAGGTCTTGTGGCCGTAAGAGTCTAGCACCATGGTGAATTTCGCGACTGGCGAATGGTTGAGGCAATCGGCGAATCGGTTGGTACTTCCTATTTTATACTTGATGTTGAGGTGGAATTGTTGCAAGTATGTGGACCACTTCTGATGACAGCCATTCTACAATTTTCCTTGTGTCTGGATGAACTGCAATGGCTTATGATCAGTCTGGATGTCTATCTCCTTCCCAAGAATGTAATGTCTCCATTGGTGGCAAACTTGCACATTGGAGTACATTTCTTTTTAGTAAGTAGGGTACTTACGAACAACATATGATAGTGTCTCACTATAATAGGCCACGAGGTGGCTGTGTTGAGTGAGAATGATGCCCACAACATATTCTGAAGCATATTTCTCGATCTCAAAGGGTTGTTGTAGGTACAATAATGAAAGTACTGGGGTTGAGCACAAGCACCTCTTCAAATCATTGAACACTTGTTGTTGGGACTGACCCCGCACAAATATTTCCTTACCACCACCCCTAGTTACTTGGCTAAGGGCCCAAGCAATATGGGAGAATACAAACATGAACCTACGATAGAAATCGATAAGGTCCAAGAAGCTCTGAAGCTCGGTGAGTGTGGTTGGGGATAGCCAGTCACATATGACCTGGATCTTGGTTGGATCCACATGTACACCATGTTGATCAATGATGTAGCCTAGGTAATGGAACCTATTCATTCCAAAGGAGCATTTTCCCAAGTTGGTGTATAGCTTGTGCTGCTGCAGGGTGTGCAAAACCTGTTGAATATGATGCAAGTGTTCCTCCCAAGTCTTGATGTAGATGAGGATGTCATCCAGAAACACCACTATAAAAGTATTGGTGAATGGTCACAGGATATCATCCATCATCCCCATGAAAGTGGCTGGAGAATTTTTCAACCCAAAGGGCATGACCAACCATTCAAAAATACCTTCCTTTGACTTGAATGCGGTCTTCCATACATCTATTTGTTCTATCGGGACCTGGTGGTAGCTAGAATTTAGATCAATCTTATTGAAGTATTTGGCCCCTGTGAGCTGATCAAGGAGGTCATCAATTCGGGGAATCAGATACCAGTTTATGAATGTGATTTTATTCATGGCTCAGTAATCAATGCAGAGTCGCCAGGTTCCATATTTATTCTGTACCAACACGATTGGGCTCCCATAAGGTGATGAGATGGGATGGATGTGCCCCTTGTGGAACATTTCTTGGATCTACTGCTTGATCTACTCATTCTCTAACAAAGAGCAATAATAGTCTATTCCATTGGGAAGTAGTGCATCGGGGGTCAGATTGATGGGATGCTTGACCTGAAAGTGAAGAGGTACCCTGGTAAGTGAGGAGAAGATATTCGAGTATTCTTCCATGAACTTATCCACTTTCTTCTGTTGTGTGGAGAGGTCGTTCGCAGAGGCCCTAGATGTGGCTACAAGCTTTTGCTCACTCTGAGAGAAAATCATGAAGAAGAAAAACTCCCCCGTCTGCGAGATGAACTTCCTGCATTTCTTTAAAAAGATCAAGGAAATATCACTAGGTGGGACTACCTCGACTATCCTATACAATTTTTTGTTCAAAGTAATAATAACACTGCAAGGCCTAGAATCATATACACCATGACGTTTCCATAAATACGCTTGTCCCAAAAGAAAATTACAAACTTCCAGAGGAGAAACATCACACAATACCTTGTCTTTGAAGGGCTTGATGTTGTATGATAGGTGACATTATTGGCTGACGTGGATATCGCTTCCTTGGCGGAGCCATCCAATTATGTAGGGCTACGGGTGCGGCATTGTTGGCAGGGAGAGAACTTGAGAACCTCTGCTGAGATGAGGTTCTTCTAGCTACCACTATCAATGATGAAGTGCATTGGGGTACCCTTCACCCACATATGTGAATGAAAAAGGTGCTCGCCTTCCTCTGGCTCATCTGGTTCACCGAGTTGGAGCTTGGTGGTGGCAACAGTAGCACTGGGTTCTACGTCAATGATCTGTCTCCCCCTTTCTGGTTTTGACTCAGAGTCGGAACTCGCATCTGATTCAGAGGCTTTCAGCTCAGCCACCAACGACTACTTGGAGTGGCAATCAAGATTGTTATGCCAGGGGCTCTTATGGAAGTCGCCCCACTTCCTGATATTTTTCTTTGTATTTCCACTGTCCTTCTTTTCCTGCGACTTGGAATGGTTGTCCTGATGCTGTCCATATTTTCTATCCTTTTTTATGCAGTTTGGGGCCTCCCTTTCCTTTCTTTTGTTGTGCGGGGTTCCCGGGCCCAAATGTATGCATATTTTGTTTGAGCTTATGCTCGATTTTGACAACATATCGATAGGTCACACCCAAGGACGAGATGTCCAGAAATTCCATTTCATTCTAGATGTATCGATGTAGAGCACCGCGATACTTGAGCACCAGATGTCACTCAAAATATTTGATACCCATATTGGTATGCAAGGTATGGAAGATATTTCTGATGTCAGGCACTGCTTGGTCTCTTTCTTGCCACAATGTGGTCCATTTTGTATACAGGTCATCATAACTTCCGATAGGGTAGTATTTTTCCTTAATAACATCCTTGAAGGATTCTTAGGTGACCGTGATTGTAAATAATGAGGGTTACTCTGTCTCCTTTTTCTCATAGAAAGTTTCCCACGAATCTTTGACACGGGGAATGACTTTGAGAAGCGAAAAAGTATTTTTTTCTCTATTCGAAAAGTTATGGACAAAACAATACCCTTCTAGTAGATTCAACCACTTGTCTACAACATCTACGTCTATTTGACCTTCAAATATAGGAATATCAAAGTTTATTTCTGTCTTGAAGGGAGCGGTGCCTCCGCTCGAGGAAGATGTGTCTCTTGTTGGTAGCCACCGAAGGATTTGCACGAAACTATCCATCATCTTGTTCCTCTGTTGCATGAGGGATTCCTCAAGCAACATTTTGAAAGGATCTCTTATCTCATTGTCTTTATTTTCTCCTTCCATGAGAGGTATCTTGGGCGTGCAAGAGCTTTTTTCCTCAAGAGAAACAAGCTAGAGACCCAATTCTTTGTACCCTGACCACGTTGGGGACATGCATTAAAAATGACAAGGAGAAGACCGATATGATACCACTGATATGTATCTTATGAGAAGAACAGAATGAATACATATTATTAAAATATTCTTAACACAAAATAACATAGATACAATAAAACTCATTTCTATCCAATACAGAAATATGTTGAAACTGTAAAATGCAGCGGAAAACAAGCTTGTTGGAATGGTGGTGGATTATCTCTGAGAAGAGATGTGACGGTTCTGCTCATTCGCAAGAAGGTCATTACAATGAGGCTTTGAAGGCCTTTTTACAATAAATAGGAATGCCCAAAACCCTAGACATCCAAAAACCTAACCCTAGGAGATGAAGCGTCGAAAGTCATGTGGGCCCCGTTGGGGTAAGTTAGTACATCAAATTCCCAGGGTCATAACTTTTTCATACGATCTCCATTTTAGGCGCACGATATCCCATTGGAAAGGTATATACGAGGAATACACATGTTTCCATAAAAATATAACTTTTTCTAGAATCTATTTGTGGCAAGCCCTAAAAACGTTGTTTAGGGCCTCAAAACGGCCCCAGAAATCAAGGATCCAAAAACTAGGAAAATACTTCCAAACTGGAAAAATGCCAAAATGAGTCAGTTGGAATAGGAAGTAGGCCACTGAAATCCATATGGATCACTCACTCTCTCTCTCTCTGCCCATTTTTTCCTCCCTT
>ML798903.1:77077-138189 GCA_009831015.1 Picea engelmannii | reverse complement strand
ACTTGTTTATGGTACAGGTTGATTACAGGTTGGTGCATGGTTGATGCACTTGTTTATGGTACAGGTTGATTACAGGTTGGTGCATGATTGATGCACTTGTTTATGGTACATGTTGATTACAGGTTGGTGCATGGTTGATGCACTTTTTTGTGGTACAGGTTGATTACAGGTTGAGATACAGGTTGATGCATGGTTTAGATTTATTGGTACAGGTTTACAGTGGTATATATCACAGTGATAGTGTGACAATGGTTCCATCATTCTACTTCTACTTCAGGGTGGCAGGACGGGGCAAGGATAGGTGGTTGTAGCCACCTTCCGGTTGTAGCCGAAGAACAATGGGGGTTGTATCCTCCTTCTGGTTGTAGCCAGAGATTTGGGGAGTTGGAGCTTCCCTCAGGTTGTAGCCTGAGAAACTAGGGGGTTGGATCCTCCTTCCAGTTGTAGCTGGAAAACAAAGGAAGTTGGTGCTTCCAATAAATGTAATTCTTCAAGACATACAAGAAAAACCATTTCGTGGTTTTCTCCCGATTTGGGTTTCCACGTAAAACATTGGTGTACTTTGTATGTGTGTGATTGTTTATTTATTACTGCTCATTATTGGATAATAATTCTACATTGATATAACATTTGAAGAAAAAGGATTATAATTATGTTATTACTGATTCACCCCCCCTCTTAGTAATCCAACAATTGGTATCAGAGCAAGTTCCTTCAGAAACCAGTTTAACCACTAAAAGGTAGATCATGGAGAGTACCGACTCATATAAAAATGGAATACCACAGTTTGATGGACAGAAGTATGATTTTTGGAGCATAAGGATGAAGGCATATATACAGGCACATGGATTTCAAGTTTGACAATCAATTGTAGATTATTGATTCACCCCCCCTCTCAGTAATCCAAGAGTTTATGACTTCAAAAGGCTTCTCAGTAAGTTCACCCTTCCCTTTGTCTTTCTTCTAAACAAAATATTTGTTCATGACCTCAATAGGATTCTGAAAATTTTCACCTTTAGCATTATCTTTATTTTGGAAAGAATCTTTGGTTATGACTTTTGTTTCAACATATTCCTTATGTGATGATGATCTGGTGAAAGGCCTCCTACCTCTTGTCTCAGTTGTTGCAGTAGGTGAAGGAAAATACAATTTTCTCCCCTTTTTGGATGATGAGGGAACTTCCTCTAGTTTAGGTGTAGGATGAGGTGAAATTTCCCTTCGTAGGGAGTGATGGGATTCTCTCTCTTCTTATTCAACTTCCTAAGGAACTTCTTTGTCTTGGGCAATGTGTTTTCCCTTCCTCTTTTTGTTTGTTTCTGCTTGGGAAACACTACTAGCTGGAAAAGGGCTCTACACCCTGGATTGAGGGGTAGGGGATACATCTAACTGTAGATTAGCATAGACAATAAATTGTTCCCAAGTGAGGTTTTTTTTCTTCAATTATTCCATTACAAGCATCCTGATGAACCCTGATTGGAAGACACCGATGTCCATAGCCTTGGACTTGGCTTAGACCCTAATAACCATTTTTCCCATACTTTTAAACATATAGAAAGGGATGTTCATCAAATCCTTGCATGTGAAGTGTAGCAAAATACTAATGTGATACTGGTATATCATGTTGAATATTCTCTCACATGTAAAATACCTTTGGATGACTTTCAACATTTTGTCAAAACACTCAACCAAGTGGCTCCTAGGCACTCCCTTGGAAAAATTGTCTTTTTAATGATCTGGCTTAAGGAAATATTTAGAATATATTGCATTGAGAGTCATATATTTGAACCACCTTTCACCAGTATTGGGTATCTCAGTGGCTACTGCAATGGTGGCCTAAGATACCTCCAACTCAAGAGTTCCTAACTTGGTCCTAGTGCCATCAAAGTTTAAAGAAAATTCCATGGCTACTTCAAGGTGTCCCCTCTACATATTTTGACAGAAATTTAGGCAACCAACCCTTTGGAAGACCTTCATGATCAGAGGTTCAAAATAAAATAGGTGCATGTCAAAAGGCTCAGTCCTGAATACACTCCCACCCTTGTGATATTTCTTCTATTGAGGTGTATCCATTGATATAAGTAGGAGGTCAAACATTGTAATGTTATGAGAGGTATATGAAACCAAAAAAAGACAAAAGTCTTTAATTTTTTGAAATGTGGTCCTTATTTGGTCTTCCAGGGATTTCCTCCAATTTACTTATGAACTAATAAGATAATAGTTTGATGGCTTAAAAGGGGGGGAAATTCTCCTCTGAGAAATGACATGCAAGGAGGTTGCACTATTCAAGTTTTAGGCTGACATCAAGCCACCATGCAAGTTCATCATCATTCTAAAGGTAAAAAATCATAAACTCTTCACTGCAAATAGAATTTGAGATGAAACTATAGGATGACACCATGAAGGGAAAGAGCCAATTTTGGAGATGTGAGCATAAATGATGACACTACTTTGACATTTAATTTGTAGCACTGGAACAAGGGATTTGTAGCACAATTTTGTAGTGGTTTCTGTAGCGTAGTATGGACAACAAGAGCCAATGGATAAATAGGAACAATAACTATGATATAAATTGATTCAATTGCAATGGAGGAACCTGAAAACATACAGATGGATAAGAAATCTATGACATAAAAGGTAAGGGTTGGTAGGTGGACGAAACCTTAGTTGGTAGCACCAGGTGATACGAAATGATAAAGCATACCCTTAAGTGATATTCAACATAGCTCGGATGGATCAAGAAGTACCTGGACACCTAAGTTTTATTATTGATGATATTTTGAAGGCATGAAGTTTTTTGCAACCACCCTAGTCTCCAATTCACCTTGGTTAGCTGGTCTCTAGCATAATCTAGAACATTGTTTGGACTAGTAGTTTCTGCAGTGCCGAGCTAGGAGCAGGATTTCAAATTTTGATAAACAGTTAGAACTCATTAATGAACAAATCACGATTATTCCTTTTGAAGACAAGGATGATAAAAACAATGAAAAGGAATGACATCATCTTCCTAATCTCAAATGATGGTAAAAATGGAGAGTGTATAAAAGATGTGCTACGAAAACAACTAGTGAGTTGGCAGTGTACTTGAAATATTTGATTTGACTCCCTAACGGGTAAAGGGACAGTGTGGATAAGTTCAAGCATATGGATGGATAGAGTGACATGTCAGGTTTGTGGTGTCATGGGGATGATAGTGCTAGCTATCAAATCAAGAGATGAGTAAAGGGTGTAAACCATAGGTGTGGGTCAAATATGTGAGCCAAGTTCCAACCTTTCATTTATTTAAGTTAATCTAAGAAAACCATAAGGAGAAAATAAAAAAGAAAACTTGAAAAGACTAATGGATAAAAATTAAAAACTAAGGAGAAATTTGACCCATGGAAAGTTCATGTGATAACATTGGCTCCACAGGTGATGGCATGCTCCCTATGAGCTTCCAAGAACAAGCAAATTCAGTGTCTTATCCTAGGGCTATGGCGTAATTTATTCAAACAAAAATGAAAAATAAAAAGTGATATTTACAATGAATGGAAAGCCACTCATGCCTTAAACAAAATACTTCTTCAGAAAGTGCCCATTGACAGGGCCACCAAAAATTTCATAATCCACCAAGTTCTGCGATTTATAAGTATTATTTGAAAATACCTCAGAAATATTGAAAGGACCAATCCAGAAGGCTTCGAATTTACCATGTTTTCTTTTATCTTTCTTGGGTGCATCCCACTTGAGCACTAGATCTCCAAACTATAAATCTTCTTTGCTTACCTTCCTATCAAAGTCTTTCTTGATCTTCTGCTGATGGTCTTGTGCTTTGTCAAGGAATTGCTTCCTAGTCTGTTGTATTTCTACCAGTTGTTGTATCCTCCCGACCATATCATCAGGTTATCCTTGGTAGTTCTAGAGGAAATTTTCCACAAGCAAGGCAAGATGAGTAGGAAATATAGCTTCAATCTCATATACAAGATGAAAAGGGGAAACACCAAGTGACCTCTTTGTTGTAACTCTATCATCCCATAAGGCAAATTTCAACTTTGATTCCCATGCTTTCTTGTTGTCTTCTAACAATTTCTTGATGATATTTATGAGGCTCTTGTTAGAGGACTCTGCCAAACCATTTCCTTGGGGGTAATAAAGCGTAGAATGGACTAATTTAATACCATACTATTCACAAAACTTGATCAATGGTTCAACTTTAAAAGAGGAAACATTGTCAGTAACAATCTTGCTTGGAAAACCAAATATTAACATGATATCCTCAAGAAAACTAATTATTACCTTGTGGGAGGCACTCCTTGTAGGAGTTGATTCTATCCACTTGGTGAAATAATCAGTGGCAGTCAAAATCCACCTATGCTAACCTCTTGAAGTTGGATGGATTTTCCCAATGAATTCAAGACCCCACTGCTGAAAAGGTCCAGAAACCACCATGGGATTCAAAGGCAAATATTTGAGTTTCTTCTTTCCATAAAATGTTGGAATTTGACACAAGCTCTAATCTTTGCACAAACATCAGTGAAAAATCTATGCCAAAAATACCTAGCTCTAAGAATATTATAGGCTATGGTTCTCCAAAAGTGATGGCCCCCACATAAGATGTCATGAAAATCATTCATGGACTTTTGGGCCTCCTCTGGATCTAAACATCTCAAAAGAACCCCTAGAGGATCTTTCCAATACAATATGTGATCAATGAGACAATCTATGATTTCTTTAAGATTCTGTTAGAACTGAGAGTCACCGTCAGATTGCAAGAGGATAAGCCCATTACCCATCAAAATGTTTGGTGGATGTTGGTTTTATGAATGGAGGTCAAATGGAAGAAACTCAGTACAAAAATGATTTAACAAAGAAACTGGACAAGTAATGCACAGGGAAGTGAGGTCCTCATTAACTTTAGTTAGTGATTTGAGTTTAAGTGTGAGTAGAAGGAAGACTTGGTGAGAGAGATGAAAAAGACTACTATGAGCATCTAACTTTCAAGAAGCTTGGTGAAGAAAAACTTAGTCTCAAGAGCACTCTCGAGATCAAGTTTCAGACACTGAAATGTGTCATAGAAGCTGTCAGGCTGCTAAATTGAAGATTTAAATGACCTGAAACACTAAATTGTCAAACCAGGGTTGGTAAACTTTGAGCTGCTACACTGTATGTGCGGGTAAGGCTCTAATCGCTATCTGAATGCTATCCTTAGAACACAACACAAACTCACTCTGAGAACTTGTATCCTAATGATTATCCTAAAACTCAACATTTCCTATTTAAGTCATTAACAGAAAACAGTCTTATGCTTTAAATGCAGGTGCTTCTATTTCCATGCCGAAGTGTGATTTCACAAGATTATTCCACCACTACTTTTAATCATCTATCATCACCATTTCGATTCAATCCATGACAAAAAGAGTATTTCCTAAAATGCATTTGATCTAAACGTTACAAATGAATCCAAATCTGTCTACAGGAAAACAAGATATATCCTACTTACCCTACTGGTACCGGAAGCTTCCTCTAATTTAACTGCAATCTAACTATCCTAACTAAGCAGGGTAACTAACTATCTGACAAAGCAAAGTTCATTCCAATTCTAAGTGATATTCGAATTGAAAACCAGAGACTAATCAAACATAGTTCAAGTTCCAAACCCTACAGGCATCAGTCATGCGTTCAATACTCATCAATGTAAAAGATAATAGTATGCTGGAACGATTCGGTTGAAGACTAAATAAACACGATTTTGAACGAGTTAATTCTGAAACTTTAAGCTATCATGTAAGCAAACACTAACACACTGAAATAACTAAATCTATGACAGAGTAACGCAGCGACTTGCACCTGTTTGGCGGGCCCAACCAAATGGCACAAACGCTGTAAGGAATAACCAGAACCAACTATATCATTCTATGCAATCACTGTGTATACTTCACATTCCATTAACTCAGAAGAAAATACTCAAATCGTATACCAGTCGAGTAACATAACGCAACAACAGTTTATATTCAGAAATGTGTGTTCATAACATAACATAGTCCAACCGTCTATTAGGAGTGACCTCCTGGTTATATATAAATCCCCCTCATAACAGTCTAAAGAAAAATACATAAAGACAAACGGATCCCCGATCCGAAAATAGCTTGGAATCAAGTTTAAAATGGTCTTCACATCTTCATGACACGTAGTGTCATGAAGTGTGAATGATGAAGAATTAACGACTTGGTTTTATCATTATGCCTTCAATCATCCTGTGAGTGATAACTCCATCTATCATGTGAATATCTCTGTCTCCCATTCTCACCATAACGCACGGATCTTGAGCGGCTTCATTGGTATATCCACGGGGTACGAGTCGGTACCTGGTACTAGCAATCCTGTTCCAAAAATAGAAGTGGTACCTAACCCAAGAGACATTAGTTCCAATATCAATTTAAAGCATCAAAATGCATAAAAATAGATTGAAACGTAAAGATACCTTAAGTAGCCCCATTGAATGGTAGGGAGATGTCAATTATGTCAAAACAAGGCCAAAAGGGGTGGTACTGGGTATAGAAATGGAGGTCTTTGTGATATAGTATAGGAAAAAGCATGATCAAAACTGGAGACCAACAGAAGCATAATAATCAAATGTACATTACCATGCAACTACAACAAATCAATTGGATCCTCCATGCACGAGCCTTTCAACATAAGGGGAAATAAGATAACAAAGAAGCTAACTAAAACTGGTCACAACAATACTGTAATCAAACCTACATTACAATAGAACCACAACCCTTGACTGGATCCTCCATGCCTGAGTGTTTCATCAAAATTTAAACAAAGAGATGAAAGAAGTTGACTTCTATTAATGTGAAAGTCTCAAATTTGATACATAACCAGAGAACAATTCTAGCATAAAAAATTATGCTATAGGGAGATCTGCTCAACCATTCAGTGAACTTAGCAAAATATTGATTTGATCCGTTTATACTCGAATCAGTCCACAATTACCGGGGGTGTGATATGGCCATTCTATTCAAATCCTTTCATTTGTTCCTTATTCTTTCATACTGTGTGTGTATCCTCCTATCATACACAAGCTCAGCTCAGCATGGGCCTGTAGGAAAAATCACCCATCGTGGTATCTCATGCTGACAGTTTTGTCTCCATAGACAGACCCTCCACGCCTTCCATTTATGGAGTGAGTCGAGGTTTCAACCACCACTCCTTTTTCATTAACTGATATCTCATCAAGATCAGGATGAGGCTTAACGCCTAAGGGGATGCCACACATTGCTCTTGGATTTGATGCTATATAAGCATGTGATTGCAGGGCCATTAAAGGAGGTTTGGATTCACACCTCTTTTGAGCCCTCAATTCACCATCTTACACCACTTAGCTCTTTTACTATACCATAGTTTCAATTTTGGGACCTCTTAATAATTTTAATTCTCAAGCAAGTTGCATCCCTGCAATGAAGCGTGGTCGTTGATCTGATGAAAATCCATAATCTTGGAAACCCTGCTACTTTTAATGCCACCGCTAAAGTTTATCCGCCCACCAATTCTAGGATCCAATAAAACTGTGCATGGAGAAGGGCACATGACGTTTGATCTGCAACTCTGGGGATTCTTCCTAGCCACTAATCCTCGTGCAATTTTGACATGCTGAATACACACAGGCCATTTATCTGATTGCGATCTATGATCAGGGAAAGACTCACCTTTGTTTCCATGCATCACTCTTGGATGGACCCTGCTTCCTGCTACAAAGATCAACGAATCACAATTACTTCGGGAGTTCGGGCTTCAGTCCTCTTCAATGCATGGCTCTTACAATCCTCCGAAGTGTCAAATTCGCAAAGTGTGAGATCTGGTGAGGCGTGGCCTCTTGTTTTGGATCGCTGAGATTTACTTTGGAAGTTCAAGCTTCAATATATTTCTCTTGCTTGCTCGCACAATTCTCCGAAGTGTTGAATTCCCAAAGTGAGAGATCTGGTGATGCATGGCCTCTTGTTTTGGATGACTGAGATTTACTTCAAGAGTTGAGGCTTTGAGAGATTTCTCCTGCTTGCTCACACAATTATCCAAAGTGTCAAATTCCCAAAGTGAGAGATATGGTGACACATGGCCTCTTGTTTTGGACGATCGAGATTTATTTTGGTAGTTCGAGCTTCGGGATTCCTTTACTCACTCAACTTCTTCTTTCTTTCTTCCAGAGTACGATATCACCTGACATGTGTCCCCTCCTGAAATATCAATGACCACGAGCGATTGAGGGCTCACAACTAGCAAATAATTTAATTTTCTTTCTGATCCCCGCAATGCGAAGATGCTCGTTCATAGCGGGATCGATATGCACTGCTGATATGTTGATCTAGAAAGATAAACAATTGTGAGCGATTGTGGGCTCACAACTTGTGGAAACTTTAAATTGCATCCCATTCACCACAATGACTCCCCACTGTCGATTTATCTCTAATGAGATCTGACAGTCGTGAATTAATCTTGCTGATCTGACAACTGGTCTTTCTCTCGCTCATATCTTATGATTGAAAAATGAATCAGTTCACCTGCTAGTATTTAAAACCCAAAAAGGGCTACTCTTGGACGTTTCCTATGCCGACCATGGACTTGGATGACCTGTTGCCCTTGACAACTACATGTGATAACATTTTGCTCCAAAGGGGATGGCATGCTCCCTACGAGCTGCCAAGAATGTGGATTTCTAGTGCCTTAGCTGTTGGTTCATGGAGTCGAGCTCAAATACATCTTGATGAGGAGAACATGTTGACATGTACACTACTCTCCTTACAAAAATAAAACAAACACATGTTCTCTAGGAGGAGCTTATTTATGTACAATCCTAGACTAACTGTTTTTTTTACAATGCGGTAGGTGAAAGCAAACTTCCACCATAGCCATCTAGACTGTTTGGTAATAGATTTCTTCTTTTCACTACAAATGATCCACAAAAGGTAAGGGAAGTATGAAAACATGTTTTGGAATACTGATAATACCCCCAAGTGATGATAAGATGAGTAATTTTGTAGGCTCCAAAGATTTTGGAAAACTCAATTCCATATATAACTCCACATGGTCATAAAATTTGTAATAAGGCATGCTAAATTGGTATGAAATTACCTCCTTTACTTCATTATTTCTTACCTATTGTTTGGTGTTCTTAGAGTGTATAGGTAGATAAAGGATTGATGCAGGTTGGCTAATCACAAGTGATATTTTCTCATTTACAAGTGTTGGATAGGAGATAAACTACACATTTAGCTCTTCCTTTTCTCCTTCATATCCCTCCCAAGGATCAACTTTATAATCATCATATACAGGAACCATGCTACGAGGTTCCAAAGAAGCCATGAAAAAAATCTGTTCATCATCTTCTCTTTGATATTCATCAAAAATGGGTTGTTTTTGGTCATCATTTGAAACAACTTCTTCATCATAAGCAGGGCTGCCCAAAAAATATTCTTCAAGGACAAGAATATCCTCTCCATTTTATCCATAAGAGCAACAAACAATATCTACCTTCAAATTTGAAAATCTAGGAAAAAACAGAGAGAAATCTTCCCTAGCTCTTTTAACTAGCTTATCATCTATCTCAGCTTCGCAGTCAAGAGAAATATCTTTTGCATAATACAGTTGCTCTTTTTCATCGGAATATTCAAAAGAGAGATTATGATCTTCATGAACATTTAAAACAACATATACATCTGATATGATTCCATACATTTCTATGTTATTTCTATAATAATGAATATCATTCAACACCTCATGATCTTCATGGTAAATATTTTCTTCTACAATAAATGATTCATCACAACTATGGCTTTCATGACTAGAAGAACCTTTATGGAGCAAAGGAAACTCATCACAGCATCCCTCAAAAAGACGCTCGACTGGAAAATACTCTTTGCAAAATGAATTAAAAGCTGCATGAAATCCTGTCAAAGAGTTGATACTTGCAACTGGAAGAGATATACACCAATCGTGAGCAATCCCCTCTAATGAAAACCTGAAAAGATTAATCTGAACATCCTCATGCATGATATAAAGTAGATGAATAAAAATCATGAAAATACAACAAGTGTTCAGCTGGTTCCTCCCACTCTTCTCCTTGAAATCTAGGAAGGCTAACTTCCCATTCATCTCTACGAGGTAGTGGATTAGGGAAACCAACTATTTTTGAAAAATCGCAGAAAACATACCTTTGAGCTAAAATATTGTCCATTTCAAACTAGTGGAGTCACCAATATATTTTCGAACAATGGAGTCGCCATGGTGAAATATGAGCAGTTAGAATAATGTGTCCATCTTTAGTTCACCATCTAAAACTAGATCTCTGCAATGTCTCTCTTCCCAGAGATATTTTCAATCTGGAACAACAACTAAAATCCTTCTTGAGAAAGACTTCCTCACTTGATAATATTCTCTGGGTCAGCTTCAGGTGTAGCTAGAGGTAGCCATGGAGTAGACCTCCAATGTTTTCCTTTGGGAGCCACAAATGAAACAATGGATTTTCCAGGTGAAAGTTGCAATCTTCAATTTACTGATTTCTGATGCACCTTCAGAATCATAATTTCTTTGTCGTTCAATCCTAGGAAAATGTCTTCAATTCGTTCCCCGACAATGATGCCAAGAATGTTGTCACTGAGAGTCACCCTCAGATTGCAAGATCATAAGCCCAGTACCCATCATAATGTTTGGTGGATGTTGGTTTTATGAGTGGAGGTCAAATGGACGAAACTCAGTACAAGAATGATTTTAACACAGAAACTAGACAAGAAATGCACATGGAAGTGAGGTCCTCATTAACTTCAGTCAGTGATTTGAGTTTAAGTGTGAGAAGAAGGAAGACGTGATGAGAGAGGTGAACAACACTGCTATGAGAATCCAACTTTCAAGCAACTTGGTGAAAAAAAACTCAGGCTCAAGAGAACTCTTGAGCTCAAGTTTCAGACAAAATGTGGCATAACAACATAATAATCAAACCTACATTACCATGCAAATACAACAAGTCAATTGGATCCTCCTATTACACATTATTTTGGTCACCCTAAAGATGATTACATAAACATGTGTTCAGGTTCCCAATATAATCTTTTTCCTGAGAAAAGCAACCTCTTTCCACCCTTGTAAGATGCATTTTTGGAAGGCCGCCGTAGGTTGCTCCCTTTACACAGTGCGAAAATCCCTGATTTCTGCATGCTGCACTATAGACAACCCGTGAGATTTCCGTAGGCTGCTATATAGGCAGGTCACGATGATGCTTTAAAAATAAACAGGAAATAAGTTCTAGCAACTTCTAGAAGTGGAATCTTCTTTAAAATATGAGGTGGCATCCATATGGTTACGATCCTACTGACTTCTCTGATTTGATGGGATCACCCTCATCTCTTTAACTACTTCATCTTCTCCTATATAATGATAGTATTATCATGGAAAAGGTTAGAGGTACAAGCATAAAGAAACATAGGGACTAAAGAAAGAATAGGCTGAAGACTGTGTGAAGAATCCCATTTCAAGTGATGCTTGAGGTCTCTATTTATTCATCAAGATTTTGTGAAAAGTCTTCATGCAAATGTTAGAGCAGATGTATGTGTGTGTCAGAACAAAGGGCCACTTAAAGGGAACTTGTGACATCAAGGCGATTTGGTTGTATCTTCTACCTTTCATTAATATAATACGGTGGCACGTATCTTTCCCATAAAATGATTGATATTTTATTACATGACTCCTTGATCACATGTTTAGGTTGTCATTGAATTTCACTATTGTTTCTTTCACATTGGTTGATTTGTGTTATTATAGATCTGATCTCATAGGACCATCGGAGTAAGGCAGGATCAACAAAGACATAAGGAAGCGATTCATAAGGTATGCTATCTTTTCCTTCTTTGGTAGTTTAAATCAATGATTGAAACCTAGGGAAAACATCATGTTCTGTCTTGTTTTTTTCTAGATCTAGATGGATATAGGGGGATTAGTTCATGTCCGCATCTACCGATTTACCTGTTAACAAAATTGGTGACTCCACTGGGGAAGTACAACTTGATTATGGTTTTTTTTGGCCATTTGATCATAGCCTATTTTTTACATTCCGTTTTAGTCTCCGAGTCTGTGGGAGATCCAATTAGACTCACTAGATTTAAAATTTTCTTGAGACCCTTTGTCCTTTTTGAAAATTTTTCTTTTTTGTGAAATATTTCTGCACTGCACCTTATAGGTAGATCATGAAAACCTTCTATTTCCACACCCTAGTGCTCTATTTCAGTGCGGTATTTCCACGACCTACATGATTATTGGCCTGTGGAAACCACTCATTTTTGCACTGTGTTATACTGCCTTCCTACAGAAGCATTTGAAAACTTTTTCGTTTGGGTATTGAACTCTATTGTTGCCTAGTTTTTTATTCAGTCAACTGGAAACGGGTTTTTAATACCAGTTCTTCACTGCTTCTGATTGTTTCAACTTGATCTTGATTGATTTCAGAGATCGAATGCCTCTCTTTTGATCTTTTTTTGATCTTCATTTTTATTGACAAGGATATAATCTCTGGACTTGCATCCGAGTGCTTGCTCGATCAAATCTTTTTTTTTGGGTTTGGATTTGTAAGTTGGTTGCATCTTCTGGATTGCTTAATGATTAGAAAAACATTTATTGTTCATATTTGAAGAGACATTTTCTTGTCAATTTTTCTTTTTATCTCCATTGAAAGATCGATTTGGGTGTTTGTTGAGTGTTTTATTTTCATCGGTTGCTTATCCTTTCTTAGTTCCATCCCTGTTTTTGGTTTCTAAAAAAAAATTAAAGTCTTTTTAGTCTTTTAAGCAATCATTTATTCCGAAAATATTTGCGTTTGAAATATTGAAAGAGAATGAATAATGAAATTACATTGTTAATGATTGTTTGGTACTACATTCAAAAAAAAAGAAGAAGGAATTGTACATTGTAGTTTGCATTGTTCCAGAAAAATTCTTTCTCCCTATTGTAGATAGAATTCATCGAACGAAATTTTGCATCATTCATTTCTATTTACACGTTATTGGGTCAAAGTCTCACATAACATTGGTTTCATTCCCATCTCCCTCTTGAGTAACAACAACCTTTAATAATATTGGGAAACTCTAAAATTCAACTAATATCGTTTTCTAGGGATCTTTTATGCAAACATTAGCTAGGCTAGGGATTTGGAATAGGCAGTGAGACACACTCTCCAAAGTACAAAACACACAATAGTATCTTGTGATAGGGAGTGTCCAAATCCATTTGCAACATTTTGTCCTGGGAAGCCCTTCTCACACAAGGGTCAAACCTAAGGTCGCATTGATATTGGCAAAGTTACTCACCCTACTTTGTTGGTCTCAGTGTAGAGATTGCACGTATTATGGGGGTCGCTTGAAGGTATACCCACAATGATGAGTGGAAGCCTATCAAGTTGATTTTGGGATCGATACCCTACCCTTGCGTGTGGATCAGACTGCCAATTTTTCCCCTGGGCATCATTGTTGTTCGTGGTAACTGTAGTAGCCTATCTTCTTAGGGTCTTACACAAGGTGATTGTGGAGGGGAAAGTCTCCACGGTACCTGGAATTGACATTGGCTAGAATCACTTGGGATCCTTGGAGGGTATACCCACGATTATGTGTGGGAGCTTTCACCAGGGTGTAAGTCTGTTAAGCAGGTCATCAATGTAACTTTTCCACCCTAGCCTAGTCCCTTCTTGTCTCGACATTGTGATGCTAGATTTCATCACCAACTAGTGACTTTGAAATAAGAAGGTCTTGTTCGCTTGGTTTTGATTCCTAGATTTTACTAGCACGTGTTGTTTGTTTACTTAGTTGGCCATAGATTTTATCCGTAGATTTTTTGGTTTCACCAACATAGACCCCCCCCATCATTCGCGCAGGGTACAGGGACATCCACTAGAAAACATGGAAGATTCTACCCCTATACCCCCTCACATGTCAGAGGGCTCTCCTCAACAGAGTGAAGTCCAGGATACCAATGCAACAAAAGAGGAAGGTTCAACATCTTTTGGAAAGTTTCTGAATTATTTCCGATTCTATGGAATCTTTCTGCATCCCTCCTGGATATGAAAGACGTTTTCTCTGGATGAATTCTACTGGAGAAATTGTTGTTGTTTCTTCTGGAACTCTAACCAGACCTTTTGGAGCTGACGATCCTTTCTAGACTACTAACACAGTTAGAATCCCACCTCCTACAGTATGATACCTTTATGGTTCAGGGGAAAGAGTAGATATACCCGCCATTGTTACCCATGATTTTGGTCATCATGATGATGTATTGATGATGGTGTACTCAAGATCTTCATAAGAACTTTCTCATGAGAAAAGTTACTTTCTTCTCTTTCTAGAAATATCATTTTTGTAGGAGGTTTGCAGGCTGCTAGTATATTTGCCTGCGAGAATGCATGATTCTCGCAGGCTGATTTAAGCCAGGGTGCGAGAAGTTCTCACTGTATTGAACTGCTAGGGTGCAAACTCTTTCTAAAGCAAGGAAAAAGATGAATTCTCGATGCTTATAGAAGGGAATCTTCTAGAAGGATGAGATGGCATTCAAATGGTTATCCTAGTACTGGATTCCCTGATATTTTGGGATCATTCTTATCCAAGTAACTAATTCATTCTCTCCTATATATTGAGGGAATTATCATGGAAAAGGTTAAGCAAGGTTAAGAAAGATTCATTGGAGAATTAGTGGAAGAATTATGTGAAGGAATGAAGCTACAACAGCTTAGAGACTCCAGCAAGTTTATCCATAAGGGCTTGATTTTCTTCATACAAGTGAGCAAGTGTGTGTGTCGGAGCCAAGGGCCATCGAAAGGAAGTTTGCGACATTAAGGCTCAGATTTTAATCTTTACTTTCCAGTAATATGATACAGTAATATGTCCCTTTCCCATAAAGCTATTTCCACTTTATTGTATAATTCCTTGATCATATACATAGATTGACCATTGAATACATTGCACTTTCTTCACTTTGGTTGGTTTGTTTTGTGTTGGTATTGACTGCACAAGAGCACTGGAGTGAAGCGGGAGAAACAAAGACCATATGAAGCGATTATAAGGTATTTTACTTGTTCTTGCCTCCTAGTTAATTCAATGATCGAAATCTAGAGAAAGAGTCATGTTTTGTCTTGCTTTGTTCTAGATCCAGGTGGATCTAGGGAGATCGGTTAGTGTCCACACCTACATATTTATCCAATAACATCCATCCCTAAGCTACCCGAGATGTTTTCCATCCTCACAGTCTCCCTAGGTCATTTTTCTAGTACAACTACCTATCTCTTTGCTGGCTCTGAAGCCCAGTTAGTTAGCCCTAGTTCAACCGTCCCTTTTCAAATCGCCCACTCTACAATTATTCCTCGTGCTATGACTATTCCTTCCAGGAATATAGTGGTTAACCATGCTCCCATTGGTACACCATGTTCCTCTAGACCTACCCCTTCTCTTCCTCTTGGGTATCACGCTTTGAATCCTTCTACTGCCACCCATACCCAAATTCCATCCGGAGTACCACTTGGGCATAATACTTCTGTTGGTTATGTTCCCACACCTTCCCAAGTCTTCTCAGAAGGGTCTTATCCACCTCTTCATGGTGGATCTGGCCCGAGTGGCTCTAATCCAATTGATATCACTCATCATCTATTCACTTCCGGTTACCATATTTCCACTGGGGGGAAATATTATGCTAGGGGGAAAACTAAAATTGGGGCACCTCCTCCTTATGGAGGACATTGTCAAGTTAGAACTTATAATTCACAATTTGGACCAAACAATTCAAACTTGTTAGCTCACCTTTGGAACCTTCAAGCTAACCCACAACCCTCCAGGGGAAAATCTTCTCAAACTAGTGTTTTGGTACCCTCGAACTACGGTCAACCATATCCAGGTTATTTTAATCCCACTTGGGGCCTGAATGTTCAGCCCAATACTCCTTTCAAAGGGAACATCCCTAACCAACCCAAAACCATGGGCTACATTCCTCCACACCAGTGACCGACTCTGCCCGGATATTTGCATTATATGCAAAATGCTTATGGTCTTACTGGTATACCGATTGGACTTCCTCCCCAAAGTCACCAGTACCCTCATGTGAATAGACAATTACCCTTTTTGGCCACTTTGGACCTCCTCGATCTATCTAGAATTTTGAATGACCCTATCCGTCACTCTCCTCATTGGCCTTCCATACCAGCAAAAATCCCATCTGACATTCCTAAGTTTGATGGTAAACCAGGAGAGGACCCAAAAAATCATGTAATCACTTTCCACCTTTGGTTTTCATCCAACTCTTTGATGGACAACTCCATTAGGTTACATCTTTTTCAAAGGATTCTCATGGGTCCAACCACGAAGTGGTATATAGAATTACCACGAGGATTCTTCACCGATTGCCATACCCTAGCTATGGATTTCCTCACTCACTACTAGTTGCCAATCCGTTATGAAATGGGCACCGAGATTTTGAGTTCTTTCACGCAAAGTAAAGCCACTCATATCTCTAATCACATTCATGAGTGGAGAAAAAGACGTCATCTAATCAAACTCAATCTTATCGATCAGTTATTGGCAGAATGGTTCACGAAATCCTTCGTGAATGACATATCTAAAGACATTGCTATGGGTGGAGTTGTCACAGAATAACAGGTGATCAATCGTGCCTAGTATCTCGATCTCATTTATTCACAAACGGGTACTCTTTACGATCTACTCCTTGATTCACCTCGTCCTTCTACCACGACCACCTCAATGACCCCAACAACTTATCATGTCGTTGATGGTGTGATAGGTACTTTCCATGCTCAACCTCAATCTACACAGAACTCTCACACCACACCCAAATCCCATGCTTATAATGCTCAAACTGCTCTGACGCCCACCCCTCCGACTGGTAAAAATTTGGAAGTGAACGTCATTCAATTGACTCCTACCGGTAAGAATAAATCTAAAAAAGGGAAGGGTAGGAATAAGGAGGATAAAAATAACAACCCACAACCTAATAATACCAAGAGACAACCTGTTGAAGATAAGGATAAATGCAAACCTTGCTATCCTTTCCTTATCTGTGGTGATGATCACTACATGAAGGATTTTCCAAGACATGTTGAGGTCACGAAGTTCCTCCTAGGGACCCCAAAACCTCCTACCCCTGCCGTCTTGTCTCAACCCTTCCCTTCTCAACAACAAGCTCAATTGGTCATCCATGATCAACCTTCTTCCTCCACCACCTCCTATGTACTTATGTGTAACGATGATTCAAAGAAGAATTACATCACACTTACCACTCGTGCCAAAGATTACCCTTCCTCCAAGGAGAAAGTTGACAATCTACCACCTTCGTTTGTTCAACAATCTCCCTCGGCTCCACCTTCCAACGGTCCTCTTCATCTCAAATGACTGAAACCTGATACAGTCCTTCGCACTCCTCCTAAGGGTGTGGTTTGAAAGTATACTTTCAATCCACATGCACGTGCTGCCCAGAACTATAGTATAGTAGAAGATTTGGCACAAGCATCATCTGCGATGTCAGCCCTCGAGGTCCTTCAGATTTGTACTACACAACAGAAGGCACTGTTGAAAGTGATCATTGGAATTGACCCTATGGATACAAATTTAATAATCTTTGACTTGGAAGATCACATTCCAAGGTTACCCCCTCAACTCGCATTTCAAATACAAGTTGTTGTCTCCAACAAGAACATTTGTAGAACAGTTATTGATGAAGGTGCCTTGACGTGTGTCATGTCTATTTCCTACTGGAAAGAAATCGTCTCTCCTCCCTTAACTGAATCACACAACACGCTCAAAGCCTTTAATGGCTCTAGATTTAAACCTTATGGTGTCCTCCTGTCATTGCCTATTACGTTAGAAGGAAAAATGGACAACGTTGAAGTCAAGGTCTTTGACGCTCCTCTCGATTACAACCTTTTACTTGGTTGTAGCTGGATCGATTCCATGCGTGCAGTTGTGTCTACTCTTTTCCGCATCGTGCATTTTATGCATCAGGGAAAATTCATTATGGTAGACCAATTGGCCTTCTTCAACTCTGACACACGTACCAACAACGTACCTTTAATTGCAAAGACACCCCCTGGATACAAGAATGTCACTGTAGGTCTACTAAAATATTCCACTCTGATGGGTACTTTCCCAATCCCACCACTCGATGTTCTTCCTCCTTTGGTTGCCTCAATTAACATGATCTCCACCTCTGTCTGCGAACCACCCAAGTTGTTTGACCCATGGATAGTACCTGAACCTGGTGATTATCTCCACTAAGACAACTAGATACCTTTAAGTCCGATTGAATCCACCTATCAAGCCATTCAATCTGCATCCCCTTCTTCCCCCTCTCTTGGCGATTCATCTCCTGATCCTTTTCATGTGATTTTCCCCACAAATGAGATGATTATGTCGGTTATGTATATGGAGGACACTCCTTGGGATGATGGACATCATCATTCCATTCTTTTCCTCGAGATTTACCAACAGATTTCGACTCTGTCGACCATTGTCGTCATTTCTTCCATTCCCGAGTCCACACACGATGTGTTATATGAAGGGAGCTTAAGTAATATTTCACCGAAAATCCCCCTCAACATATCCACTAAAACTGGAGTTGTCGAAAATGTGCACATCGGAGATTCGTGTTCCACTGATGAAGTTGTCACATATAAATCCCTTTTTCAAGAGTTTCGTGACATCTTCACATGGAGCTATGAAGAGATGCTTGGTATTGATCCCGATATTGTTGTCCACGAAATTAAGACATACCCAGGCACTAAACACATCCGGAAAAGACTTCGCCCAGTCCACCCTCGAAAAGCAGTTGCTATCAAGCTTGAGGTCAAAAAACTTTTTAAAGATGGCTTTATTTATCCTGTGGCTTTAACTAATTGGGTATCCAATCTCGTTCTGGTTAACAAGAAACAAGGTACGATCTGTGTCTATGTTGATTATAGGGATATCAACAAAGTTTGTCCTAAGGACAACTTTCCTACCCCCTTCATTGACCAAATCTTCGATGACTGTGCCAGAAGTGAAATCTTCTCTTTGATGGATGGTTTCTCTAGATATAATCAGATCAACATCTTACCCGTGGATCAACACAAAACCGCTTTTATTTGTCCTTTGGGCACTTTTGCCTACCAGAAACTGCCCTTCGGTTTAAAGAATGTCGGTGCCACGTTTCATTCTCATCCTTTCATTGTTGGGTCAGAGTCATACAACATAAGTTTCATTTCTGTTACCTGTGAGTAAACAACAACTCTTAATAACACTGCGTAATCATAAAATTTATCTAGTAACTCTTTTCTAGGGCTCTATTAAACCAACATATAGCTAGGCTAGCGCTTTGGAGTAGGAAGAGAGATACACTCTCCAAAAGCACAAAACACATAATAGCATCTTGTGTTAGGGAGTGTTAAATTCCATTTTCAACATATTGTCTTGGGAAGCCCTTCTCACACAAGGGTCAAACACTAGGTCGCATTGATATTGGAAAAGTTACTCACCCTGCTTTGTTGATATCAGTGTAGAGATTGCACGTATTACGGGGATCACTCGGAGGTATACCCACAATGATGAGTGGAAGCCTTTTGAGTTGATTGCGGGATAGATACCCTGCCCTTGCATGTGGATCGGACTGTCGACTGTTCCCCCAGGCTTTATTGTTGTTGGTGGTGACCTTAGTGGCCTATATTTATAGTTTCTTACCCAAGATAACTGTGAAGGGGAAAGTCTTCACAGTACCTGGAATTGACGTTGACCAAACTCACTCGGGATCCTTGGAGGGTATACCCACGATTACGTGTGGGAGCTTGCACCAGGGTGCAAGTCCGTTAAGCAGATCATCAACGTAACTTTTCCACCCTAGCCCTACCCCTTCTCATCTCGTTGTTGCGACGTTGGATTTCATCACCAACTAGTGGCTTCGAAATTAGAAGGTCTTGTTTGCTTGGTGATTGCTTCCTAGATTTTGTTTACTAGCGCGTGTTGTTTGTTTCTCGAAGTTGACCATAGGATTTTCTTCGCGAAGTTTGTCACTCATTTACAATAGCTCCTCTACGTTGTTCACGTAGAATGCAAGGTTTATCTCCTGAGCATCTGGACGGTTCTCAACCCTTGCCTATAGGTACACTTGAGGGCTCTCTTGGGCCAAGTGAAGCCACAATAATCACCACACCACAAGTGGAACGAACTGACTCTCTAGAACATTTTCGAATTACAAATACTCGAGAGGATTTTCGACTTCCTAGTGATTCTCAGCACCCTTTTAGATGACTGAATTCTTCCGGAGAATTAGTTGTTACCTCTTCTGGATCACCCGTTGGGCCTTTTCCTGGCATAGAAGGCCAAGATCCTTTTTGGTCTATAGGTGTTTTCTGACGAGACCTTTTTGGTCCAGGTTCCCCTGTGATTTCTGAGATTAATTTACCTGTGATTTCCGAAATCTCTAACCTCGAGACAGTACCGTTGACTACTACTTATCACTTTACTGTCCCTGCCGAAATGGCCCATCTTGCAGCTACTACGAGTGTTCCAACCGGGTTCACTACAACTAGTCTTGCTCCTATAAACACCCAACGAACGCCCAATGTCACTCCAGCACTACCACCCGGATATCATGCGTTGAATGCTTCTATTCCAACACCTCCGCAAACCCCATCCGGTTCTCCAGGTGGTCCTTCTTTTCCTGGGCATCCTATTCCTGGTTTTATTCCGACACTCCCTCAATTTCCTTCTGGTAATCCTAATCCTAGTGGCACTATCCTGTCCATTGCACCAAACTTGCAGATTCCCTTTGGTGGACAAGGTGGTACGATTCAACTTCCTCTTACCGGACACATTCCAATTACTACACAACCTTCTATTGGGACACAACTTTCGGTTGGAACTCCACCTACGATAGGGGGACCAACCCCACCTTTTGGACAAAATATACCTCCCTCTTTGGCCTAGTATTGGAATCAGATGATACAAAATCCTCCTCAAACGACTGGGGGGTAACAGTTGCCTGTCCCTACTATAGGCCAACCATATCCAGGTATACCCAATCCTATTTGGGGTACAAATGCTCAAAATCATGTCCCCGCTCAAGGTTATAATCCCTCAAGCTACTATCCTTTCCAACCACCACCGAATCTGCCTGGGTCTTCCCATTATGCACAGATTTCTTATGGTCCTACTGGTTTGCCAATAGGGCTTCCACCCCAAAGCCACCAGTACCCGCAGGTGAATCGACAGTTACATTTTCTCGCTACTTTGGATTTTCTGAATTTGTCTAGGATTCTAAATGATCCTATTCGTCACTCTCCCCAATAGCCTACTATTCCAGCCAAGCTTCCATCATATATTCCTAAATTCGACGACAAAGTGGGAGAGGAACCAAAAAATCATGTTATGACTTTTCACCTATGGTGTTCATCCAACTCGTTGATGGATGACTCTATTCGTTTACGTATTTTTCAACGAACCCTTACCGGTTCTGCTGGGAAGTGGTATATTGAATTGCCATGAGGTTTCTTCTTTGATTTCAACACCCTAGATATGGATTTCCTTACACATTACCAGTTACCAATTCGTTATGATACCGAGACTGAGATTTTGACTTCCTTCAGACAGACTAAAGGCACTCATATATCAGATCATATCCATGAGTGGCGAAGGAGATGTTGTCTCATTAAAATTGAACTCCCCGATCAGTTACTGGCGGAATAGTTTACAAAATCATTTGTGAACGAAATTAGTAAGGACATTGCCATGGGTGGCGTTGTCACGGAAGAGCAAGCTATAAGTCATGCTCAGTATCTTGATCTCGTTTATTCACAAACATGAACACTTTACGATTTACTACCTGAATTACTTCGTCCTAATACTTCCAGCACTTCAACTGCTCCATCTGCCTCACATGCCGCTGACGGTGTGATTGGTACTGCCCAAGCCCAATCACATTTTGTTTCAAGCACAAACCCTAAATATTCTTCTTCTAATGTTCAAAATGCTCCATCTCCTGCCACTCCCACTGAAAAAACTTCTGAGGTAAACGTTGTTCAATCTACCCTAGCCGGTAAAAACAAATCTAAAAAGGGGAGAGGTAAGAATAAGGAGGGAAAATATAATAATCAAACAGAGAAACCTAAAACCACTCCTGTTGAAGATCGGGATAAGAGAAAACCACGATATCGTTGCCTTATATGTGGTGATGATCATTACACGAAGGATTGTCCACGACATTCCGAGGTCACTAAGTTCCTTCAGGGAACCCCAAAACCACCTGCACCGGTTGTCTTGTCCCAACCCTTGCCGTCTCAACAACAAGCTCAGTTGGTCATTCACGACCAACCCTCCTCTTCTATGACATAATATGTTTTGATGTTTACTGGTGATTCTAAGCATAACAACGTTGCACTCACGACTCGAGCCAAAGATTATTCTCCATCTAAGGAGAAGGTTGACGATTTAACTCCTACTTTGGTACAACCCTCTCCAACGACTCCACCTACTAATGGTCCTCTTCATGTCGAATGACCGAGCCTCGACACAGTTCTATGACCCCCCCCAAAAGGTGTCGTACGGAAATAGGCTTTCAATCCTCATGCTCATGCAGCCTAGAACTACAACATTATTGAAGATCTGGCCCAGGCACCTTTAGCGATGTCAGCCCTTGAAGTCCTTCAGTCTTGTCCTGCACAATGGAAGGCACTGTTGAAAGCTATAGGTGGAATTGACCCAACTGATACGAATTTAATAGTCTTTGACTTGGAAAATCACATTCCAAGGTTACCCCCTCGACTCGCGTTTCAAATCCAAGTGGTTGTCTTCGACAAAAACATTTTTCGAACTATTATCGACGAGGGTGCCTCGACTTGTGTTATGTCTCTTGCTTGTTGGAAAGCCATCGGTTCTCCTCCTTTGAATGAATCCCAGAACACTCTTAAATATTTCAATGGATTCGGTTTTAATCCCTACGGTGTTCTTCCTTCGTTGCCCATTACACTAGAAGGTAAGACGGTCCAAGTTGAAGTGGAAGTCTTTGACGCTCCCCTTGATTATAATCTTCTGCTTGGCCGCAGCTGGATCGATTCCATGCACGCTGTTGTGTTGACACTTTTTTGTGTAGTACGTTTCCCTCATCAAGGAAAGGTTGTTACCATTGACCAACTCACCTTCTTCAATTCCGATACTCATTCTGGCAACGTACCGTTTATTGCTAAAACCCTGCCGGGTTATGAGAATGTCTGTGTAGGCCTTTTAAATGACTCCTCGTTAATGGGTACTTTCCCCATTCCTCTGACCAATGTTCCACGCCTGTCTGTTGCTTCTATCAACATGATTTCCACCGTGCCTCGCGAACTTCCTGTGTTACACGACCCTTGGATAGTCCCTGAACCTGGAGATCATCTTCATTTTGGCGACGCAATGTCGTTAAGTCCGGTTGAATCCGCCTATCAGGCCATTCAATTGGCAACACCTTCTACCCCCTCTCTTGATGAGTTGTCTCCTGATCCTTTTCGTGTTATCTTTCCCACTGACGAGATGATCATGTCCGTCATGGAGGACACCCCTTGGGACGATGGGCATCATCGTTCCATCGTCTTTCTGGAACAACACACTCTTGAGAATTACCAATGGATTTCGACTCCGTCGACCGTTGTTGTCATCTCTACTATTCCCGAATCTGCACATGATGTGTTTGCCGAAGGGAACCTCAGTAATATCTCTCCCACAATTCCCATTGACATATTCGTTAAACCTGGAATCGTAAAAAATGTTCATATTGGAGCTTCATGTTCCCAAGACGAAATAGTCACCTATACATCCCTGTTTAAAGAGTTTCGTGACATATTCTCCTGGAGCTATGAGGAAATGCCAGGTATCGACCCTGCAATTGTTGTACATGAGATAAAGACATAACCCGATGCTAAACCCGTCTGACAACACCTTCATCCAGTTCACCCACGTAAAGCGGCTGCTATCAAGCTCGAAGTTCAACTCTTTCAATGAAAGAAAAAATAAAGAGAAAACTAATTTAGTCTTTTCAAATGCAACAGAAAATGATCTTTGGTATGGGGATATCATTATATATCTCCAAACCCAAACTTTTCGGCCTGGTTTGTCTAGTACTGAATGACCTCGCATACGCTATCAAGCTCGTCAATACATTATCCTCAGGGATTCTCTTTACCGTCGAGGAATTGACTCTGTTTTTCGACGTTGTCTAAAGTTCGAAGAAGCTGAGAAAGCTCTGAATGACTGCCATTCCAGAGCATGTTGTGGTCATATGTCTGGGTATGCTACTACCTAGAATATCTTACACGTAGGGTATTTTTGGCCTTCTTTGTTTCACGACTGCATTACTGCCGTTCAAAAATGCCATGCCTGCCAGACCTACAATTAGAAAATTCGGTCACATCCTGCTCCTCTTCATCCCGTGGTCTCAGTTGGTCCTTTTGCGAAATGGGGCATCGATTTTATGACATGTCACCTTCACTCGGTCAGGGGGCATGGTTACATCATTGTAGCCATTGATTACTTTACGTAATGGGCCGAGGCGATGCTGACATTCGATAACACTGGAAAGACCGCAGCCTTGTTTCTTTTTAATCACATCATAGCTCATTTTGGTGTTCCCCAAGCTATTGTCACTGATCATGGTAGTCACTTTAGGAATTTCATGATGTCTGAACTTACGAAAAAGTTGGGTCTTCTCCATAATAACTCAACACCCTATTATCCACAAGCCAACGTCTAGGTCAAAGCAATCAACAAAGTTCTCATAACTATGCTTCGACGGATGATAGGAATTGATAAAACAAGTTGGCACACAATGTTGTTTTCGGCATTGTGGGCATACGAGACATCTGTTAAGTCCTCTACTGGGTTTACACCTTTTCGGTTAGTCTATGGTGTGGAAGCCATTCTTCCTATAGAATGCAAGATACCCTCTCTGAAGCTAGTTGTTGAACTCCTACCCAACACTGCTGAAGAAGAACGTCTATTATATCTTATGCAATTAGACGAAACTCGACGTGATGCCACTCTAGTAATAGAAGCCCAGAAAAAGCGTGTCAAGGCCCAATATGACAAGCATGTCAAGCCTCGCGTCTTCTTTGAAGGTGATCTTGTTCTTCTCTATGAACATGATAGAGATGTGTTAGGAGCTAGGAAATTCGAACCCATGTGGTGAGGTCCTTATATCGTTCGCCGCATTTTGGAAAAAGGAGCATATGAGTTGGTAGATTACGATGGTATCCCTTTGAGTGAACCCAAGAATGGGTTGTACTTGAAGAAGTACTATGCATAAATCATCTGTGCACAAGTACTTGTATTTTAATGTATCATACTTTGTGTGTGTTACTATAGCTTTCTTTTGTCGTTATCTGGTCTCTACCCTTATGTGACATTGTGTTTGATTTCCAGATGTCGGAGTCTTTGTTACCCTATATTGGCTTCGCTGATGGTGCTAGCCATAGTACTCAGAATCTTGCTTCTGCTGCGTGGGAAATCTATACCCCCAAAAATGAACTTGTCTCTTTACGAGGTGTATGCCTTGGCCGTGCAACCAACAACATTGCAGAGTATAGTGTCGTTATTGAATTATTGGTTGATGCTATCTCGCTCGAAATTCGTCATTTGGTTGTGTGACTTGACTCACAACTTGTAGTACTATAGTTAAGTAATATTTGCTCTATTCGAAGTCCTACTTTGTTACGGGTGTATTTGCGAATTCGCCTCTTGGAACGTTATTTTGATCACATTGAATATCAACATATTCCTAGATGTCTAAATACATTAACAGATGCATTGGCTAATTATGTATTGGACAAACATTTGAATCATTTATAAATCAAACACATCGAAATTCACACAATATAAAGTAAACCGGTAGAAGCCATCTGTATATATAACGATCAAAAGAGTTTTTACAAAAAGTTTGTCCAAAGACCAAAATGTCAAAAATTGAAGCTTATAGATTCTATAAAGTGACGTCATGGATGATGTTCACGGTAACACACAACTGCCCTAGCAACCCTACGGAGCAATCGACTCATAGATGATGATACCCCTACAGTATGACGCTGATCGCATCGTGGAACCTCTTCCAGAGTCATGTCTGGAATGTCTGCAGTCAGGCCCTCTAGATTCTGTTCCACCACTTGATAATCCTCAGCATACTGTGGTGCTGCCGCTACCTCTCCTCGCCGCTGAATGGGAGAAGTGTCGGGAGGTCTGTAAGGTCCAACATCTGGGTTATCAACAAATGATTTTGTATTAGTCTTTGGACGAACATATAAAACAAAAATATTTGAATATGATAAAAAATTCAAAAAATTTTAAAAAGAGAAAATGTGTGTACATCTTACCAAGGTCCCCCCACTGAGCATCCTCTGGTAATACCAAATCTGGATCTCCTTGGAAATCCAGCCCAGCATAAGCATAGTCATCAACCATCAACATCTGTGGTTGAAGCCAGTCAAAGAAAGTATCATCATATTTGATGATCGGTCCTGCTACGTGCCGAGCCATGAGCCGACACCATCTCAGCATCCACGAATCCCTAGGAGCCGGTAAATTCCACTCCACCTGTAACCTCAGTAATGGGACCCGCTCAAGGAAGAATGATACCAACAAAGATCCGTATCCAAATTGCTTTAGGTCACCCTGCCTACATTTGGTTAATTGCTTTTTTATACTGCGCAGCACAACATCTTCCCAGTTGAACACTCGAGGCTCAGTACACTCAATAGCATACTGGAAGTAACTCTATAATTCCATATGAGGAGAAGAACTCCTAGCCATCCGAGCTATAGTGAAAAGGATAGTACGGAGGGTCAAGTCTTGTACCCCCCAAATAGCCACTTTTCCTTTCTTTCTCTCAGCCTCGGGTACGCAGTATAAATTGCAGTACTCACTCATATTTAGCCCACCACCTCTACTACCTGTCAGACTCACATAGTACCCTCTCCGTGACAAACCAGTCAAAAAGTAAATGTCCTCAATGTCTAAGGATAGTGTGTGGACCCCCACATGAAACACCTGCTGATCTGTGTCCCACATACGTACCAGGTACTCTAATAGTCTGACTTGGGCCCTCATGCCCGGGATGCGAAAGTACTTCAAGAGCCCACAATCTCTCAAAGAAGATATGGTAGGTGGATGTTTTTCGGCCATTGCATTATCCTCTTCATGCTCCCTTTCGCGCCACTCTAGCATCATGTTTATGGCCAATCATCTGCATAAGGAACACAATAAGAGGATTAATAACTTTTTTCATGCTTTGAATCTTTTTCATTGGGTAAAAATTAAATTTTTTTTGGGCTTTGCGGTTCTCTCAAGTGCCCTGTGTGCACAGTGCGAGAACCTCACAGGTGGATTTAGGCTCACCTGCGAGAATGCCTCATTATCGCAGGCCCCGTATGGCCTGCCTGTGAGAATGGCAGCACGCATGTAGGGTTTAAAAAATCAACTTAAAAATGCAAATTTAACCAATGAAATTACAAATTTAAACCATGAAAGTGTTAAGGATGAAGAGCTTACCTAACTGTCGCAAACGTCTCACTGAATGGTCTCTTGTATCTCCCGCAATCTGACGCCAAACTTGGAGGGTAAAAGAGGGGTTTTTTGAGCTCAATAGTGGAAATGTAAAAATGGTATGGTAAAAAGAGTATTTACTCCTTTTATTTACTCTTACTATATCATTTTGGTTTTTTATGATTATTTATCGATTAAACCTAATCCCTAATGTCATGTTGAGTGTAATGACTTGCAGGCGTGATGACTTTGATGATTAAATAAAGGGATACAGACATGTTTTTCTTTGTTATTGCGTATTTTTGATTGTTTTTTATGGTTTTTACATAAAACCTCGAGCGTCATTTTTGTCCGTTTTTGCGCTCGTAAATACATGAGAACATGATTGAGCATACTTTTATCACTTTTTCAAGCTCAACAAGGTTATACTAAAAATGAACCCCCCTGGAGTCCTCTTTAAGCTCTTTTCAGACTCTCTAAACATGAAAAGATCGCCGAGCGACCTTGCTATTTTCAAGCTCGATAAAGTATTTGAAGTACGCGTCTGGTGAGCGATAATTTATCTCTTTTTCGGTCTCGTCCAGACTATTTTATGAAAAAGGAACTGAGAGAGTTCTCTTTTAAGTGTTTTTCCAAACTCTATAATCTTGAAAAACCTTCGAGTTTTCTATCTCTGGACTCGTTAAACAAACATTGATAGACCCGTGATGGGACCAAACCACTCCTTCTTAGGGTTCGTTAAACATACTCCGAGGGACTTGTCCGAAGGATGGGATTATATCAACAAGCATATGTTATCCTCCTTAAGCTTGCGTAAAAATAAAGAGGTACTTGCCAGAAATGGTGGGGGAAAATTTGGGAAAGGGATATGTTTTCATCGTCGTATTAATTGGCAGTAAGTGTCGCTCTTGAACATGACACCCCCTATTCATCATTTGAAGCCGGTTTGGGAAATCCATTTGTCTCTCATTTGATTTGCTACAAGGTCATTCCATGTGTCGTCTTTGAGTCAATGCTACCAAATCATTGGTCGTGTCATTCATATGTTCAAGAGAAGTCCATCTGAAACCTATATTGAGTCGTCCATTTGCAGTTATCCATTCTCTCCGTGTCGGCCTTCCCTGTGTCCAAGTCCTACTCTGTTTCACTTTCAAAATATGTTACTCATTTCGTGTCATTGATGGGGGATACATCAAGGCCCTCCTGTGACGAGTTTTGTTCCGTCGACTTCAGCTCATTATCCGGAATCAAGACCTAGAAATTATTTAGTACCTTGGAGCTTGCATGCCTCAATGACAGGTTTCCTCGCTTTCGACAGTGGGTTTACATCATTGACCCCTGATTGAAAGATTATATCAGATGTTCGACTTCAACTCATTTATTCACACTCGATGGATTGTACTATGGTACCTTGGGAGTCATTGACATCAATGGTTATTTCCCTCGCACTTGTTAACGGTTTCATCAATGACCGATAATCAAGTGGTTTCTACCATGTTCAACTTCAACACATGTAATCACATGGTTAGATTCGTACTTTTGGCGACAATATTGAATACCTTGGATATCATCTTTGTGATCCAGGTTGCGATGGAGTATGTATAATTTGTGACACATAGATCCACTGTGTATGTCTCGTGGATATGTCGTCTTGATTTGAAATTTCTCGCATAGATCCACAGTGTATTCCGGTGGCTATGCTATATTTTGATGGCATGGATCAACAGTGTATGATTGGTGGCCATGAACCATGTCTATAATGTTATCAGTCTGTGATCTAAGTATGGGAATGCCTACTTCAGAATTGATATATATGATATTCTGCAGATGCTTGGTTGTTCGCAGGTTTCCGATTAGATGTGCTCCTGGTTCTCGACACACACATGCAACTTACAAAGTCTATCGCCTATCACTGGTTCCACCCTCATACTTTGGGGGGAATTCTGTTACCCATGATTTTGGTCATCATTATGATGTATTGATGATGGTGTACTCAGGCTCTTCATAATAACTTTCTCCTGAGAAAAGTTACTTTCTTCTCTTTCCAGAAATATCATTTTTGAAGGAGGTTCGCAGGCTGCTAGTATATTTGCCTGCGAGAATGCATGATTCTCACAAGCTCATTTAAGCCAGGGTGTGAGAAGTTCGCACTGTGTTGAACTGCTAGGGTGCGAACTCTTTATAAAGCAAGAAAAAAGATGAATTCTCGATGTTTCTAGAAGGGAATCTTCTAGAAGGATGAGATGGCATTCGAATGGTTATCCTAGTACTGGATTCCTTGATATTTTGGGATCATTCTTATCCAAGTAACTAATTCATTCTCTCCTATATATTGAGGAAATTATCATGGAAAATGTTAAGCAAGGTTAAGCAAGATTCATTGGATAATTAGTGGAAGAATTGTGTGAAGGACTGAAGCTACAACAGCTTAGAGACTCCAGCAAGTTTATCCATAAGGGCTTGATTTTCTTCATACAAGTGAGCAAGTGTGTGTGTCGGAGCCAAGGGCCATCGAAAGGAAGTTTGCGACATCAAGGCTCAGGTTGTAATATTTACTTTCCATTAATATGATACAATAATATGTCCCTTTCCCATAAAGCTATTTCCACTTTATTGTATAATTCCTTGATCATATACATAGATTGACCGTTGAATAGATTGTCCTTTCTTCACTTTGGTTGGTTTGTTTTGTGTTGGTCTTGAATGCACAAGAGAACTAGAGTCAAGCGGGAGAAACAAAGACCATAGGAAGTGATTATAAGGTATGTTACTTGTTCTTGCCTCCTAGTTAATTCAATGATCGAAATCTAGGGAAAGAGTCATGTTCTATCTTGATTTGTTCTAGATCCAGGTGGATCTAGGGAGATCGATTAGTGTCCGCACCTATGGATTTATCCAATAAAAACCATCCCTAAGCTACCCAAGATGTATGCCATCCTCACAGTCTCCCTAGGTCATTTTGCTAGTACAACTACCTATCTCTTTGCTGGCTCTGAAGCCCAGTTAGTTAGCCCTAGTTCAACCGTCCCTTTTCAAATTTCCCACTCTACAATTCTTCCTCGTGCTATGACTATTCCTTCTAAGAATATAGTGGTTAACCATGCTCCCATTGGTACACCACGTTCCTCTAGACCTACCCCTTCTCTTCCTCTTGGGTATCACGCTTTGAATCCTTCTGCTGCCACCCATACCCAAATTCCATCCGGAGTACCACTTGGGCATAATACCTCTGTTGGCTATGTTCCCACACCTTCCCAAGTCTTCTCCGAAGGGTCTTATCCACCTCTTCATGGTGGATCTGGCCCTAGTGTCTCTAATCCAATTGGTAGCACTCATCATCTATTCACTTCCGGTTACCATATTTCCACTGGGGGGAAAACTCAAATTGGGGCACCTCCTCCTTATGGAGGACATTTTCAAGTTAGAACTTATAATTCACAATTTGGACCAAACGCATCAAACTTGTTAGCTCACCTTTGGAACCTTCAAGCTAACCCACAACCCTCAGGGGGAAAATCTTCTCAAACTAGTGTTTCGGTACCCCCGAACTATGGTCAACCATATCCATGTATTTCAATCCCACTTGGGGACCGAATGTTCATCCCAGTACTCCTTTCAAAGGGAACATCCCTAACCAACCCAAAACCACGGGCTACATTCCTCCACACCAATGACCGACTCTACTCAGATATTTGCATTATATGCAAATGCTTACGGTCCTACTGGTATACCGATTGGACTTCCTCCCCAAAGTCACTGGTACCCTCATGTGAATAGACAATTACCCTTTTTGGCCACTTTGGACCTCCTCGATCTATCTAGAATTTTGAATGACCCTATCCGTCACTCTCCTCATTGGCCTGTCATACCAGCCAAAATCCCATCTGACATTCCTAAGTTCGATGGTAAACCAGGAGAGGACCCAAACAATCATGTAATGACTTTCCACCTTTGGTGTTCATCCAACTCTTTGATGGACAACTCCATTCGGTTACATCTTTTTCAAAGGATTCTCATGGGTTCAGCCGCGAAGTGGTATATAGAATTACCACGAGGCTTCTTCACCGATTGCAATACCCTAGCTATGGATTTCCTCACTCACTACCAGTTTCCAATCCGTTATGAAATGGGGACCGAGATTTTGAGTTCTTTCACGCAAAGTAAAGCCACTCATATCTCTAATCACATTCATGAGTGGAGAAAAAGACGTCATCTAATCAAACTCGATCTTCTCGATCAGTTATTGGTAGAATGGTTCACGAAATCCTTCGTGAATGACATATCTAAAGACATTGCTATGGGTGGAGTTGTCATAGAATAACAGTTGATCAGTCGTGCCTAGTATCTCAATCTCATTTATTCACAAACGGGTACTCTTTAGGATCTACTCCCTGATGAACCTCGTCCTTCTACCATGATCACCTCAACAACCCCAACAACTTCTCATGCCGCTGATGGTGTGATAGGTACTTTCCATGCTCAACCTCAATCTACATAGACATCTCACACCACACCCAAATCCCATGCTTATAATGCTCAAACTGCTCTGACGCCCACCCCTCCCACTGGTAAAACTTTGGAAGTGAACATCATTCAATTGACTCCTACCGGTAAGAATAAATCTAAAAAAGGGAAGGGTAGGAATAAGGAGGATAATAATAACAACCCACAATCTAATAATACCAAGACACAACCTGCTGAAGATAAGGATAAACGCAAACCTTTCTATCCTTGCCTTATCTGTGGTGATGATCACTACATGAAGGATTGTCCAAGACATGCTGAGGTCACGAAGTTCCTCCTAGGGACCCCAAAACCTCCCACCCCTGCCGTCTTGTCTCAACCCTTCCCTTCTCAACAACAAGCTCAATTGGTCATGCATGATCAACCTTCTTCCTTGACCACCTCCTATGTACTTATGTGTAACGATGATTCAAAGAAGAATTACATCACACTTACCACTCGTGCTAAAGATTACCCTTCCTCCAAGGAGAAAGTTGACAATCTACCACCTTCTTTGGTTCAAAAATCTCCCTCGACTCCACCTTCCAACGGTCCTCTTTATCTCAAATGACTGAACCCCGATACAGTCCTTCACCCTCCTCCTAAGGGTATGGTTTGAAAGTCTGCTTTCAATCCACATGCACGTGCTGCCCAGAACTATAGTATAGTAGAAGATTTGGCACAATCATCGTCTGCGATGTCATCCCTCGAGGTCCTTCAGATTTGTCCTACACAACAGAAGGAACTGTTGAAAGTGATCATTGGAATCGACCCTATGGATACAAATTCAATAATCTTTGACTTGGAAGATCACATTCCAAGGTTACCCCCTCAACTCGCATTTCAAATACAAGTTGTTGTCTCCAACAAGAACATTTGTAGAACAGTTATTGATGAAGGTGCCTTGACGTGTGTCATGTCTATTGCCTACTGGAAATAAATCGACTCCCCTCCCTTAACTGAATCACACAACACACGCAAAGCCTTTAATGGCTCTAGCTTTAAACCTTACGGTTTCCTCCTGTCATTGCCTATTACGTTAGAAGGAAAAATGGACAACGTTGAAGTCAAGGTCTTTGACGCTCCTCTCGATTACAACCTTTTACTTGGCTGTGGCTAGATCGATTCCATGCGGGCAATTGTGTCTACTCTTTTCCACATCATGCATTTTCCACATCATGGAAAATTCATGACGGTAGACCAATTGGCCTTCTTCAACTCTGACACACGTACCAGCAACGTACCTTTCATTGCAAAGACACCCCCTGGATACAAGAATGCCAGTGTAGGTCTACTAAAATATTCCACTCTGATGGGTACTTTCCCAAGCCCACCACTCGATGTTCTGCCTCCTTTGGTTGCCTCAATTAACATGATCTCCACCTCTGTTTGCGAGCCACCCAAGTCGTTTGACCCATGGATAGTACCCGAACCTGGTGATTATCTCTACTATGACAACTAGATACCTTTAAGTCCGATTAAATCTGCCTATCAAGCCATTCAATCTACATCCCCTTCTTCCCCCTCTCTTGGCGATTCATCTCCTGATCCTTTTCATGTGATTTTCCCCACAAATGAGATGATTATGTCGGTTATGTATATGGAGGACACTCCTTGGGATGATGGACATCATCATTCCATTCTCTTCCTTGAGAGTTACCAACAGATTTCAACTCCGTCGACCATTGTCATCATTTCTTCCATTCCTGAGTCCACACATGATGTGTTATATGAAGGGAACTTAAGTAATATTTCACCCAAAATCCCCCTCGACATATCCACTAAACCTGGAGTTGTCGAAAATGTGCACATCGGAGCTTCGTGTTCCACTGATGAAGTTGTCACATATAAATCCCTTTTTCAAGAGTTTCATGACGTCTTCGCATGGAGCTATGAAGAGATGCTTGGTATTGATCCCAATATTGTTGTCCATGAAATTAAGACATACCCAGGCGCTAAACCCATCTGGAAAATACTTCGCCCAGTCCACCCTCACAAAGCAGCTACTATCAAGCTTGAGGTCGAAAAACTTCTTGAAGATGGATTTATTTATCCTGTGGCTTTAACTGATTGGGTATCCAATCTTGTTCTGGTTAACAAGAAACAAGGTACGATCTGTGTCTATGTTGATTATAGGGATATCAACAAAGCTTGTCCTAAGGACAACTTTCCTACCCCCTTCATTGACCAAATCTTCGATGACTGTGCTAGAAGTGAAATCTTCTCTTTGATGGATGGTTTCTCCGGATATAATCAGATCAACATCTTACCCACGGATCAACACAAAACCGCTTTTATTTGTCCTTGGGGCACTTTTGCCTACCAGAAACGACCCTTCAGTTTAAAGAATGTCGGCGCCACGTTTCAACATGCTATGTATTATGATTTCCATGATATTAAGCACATTGTACAACCATATTTAGATGACCTACCAGCACATTCCATGCATTGTAGTGATCATCCGACCCACCTCCGAGCCATTTTCCTTCACTGTCGGTTCTATTGTATAAGCTTAAACCCACACAAATGTGTATTTTGTGTGGAGTCCGACCGATTCTCAGCCTTTATTGTTTCACGTCAAGGGATCAGGGTAGATCCTTTGAAGGTTGAGGCCATTCTCAATCTCCCTCCTCCTTCTTCACTTCGCCAACTACAAAGTTTGCAAGGGAAGACAAACTTTCTATGTCATTTTATCCCAAACTACGCTGAGTTAACACTCGGATTTACTTGACTATTAAAGAAAGGCTCTGAATTTGTATGGGACACCACTACCAACAAAGCCTTCGACGCTTTGAAATTGAATTTAACCCGTACCCCCCTACTTTTCCCGCCTGATTATAGTCAAGATTATTTCCTTTATCTCGCTGCTTCGAATTCGACCATTTACATGGTTCTAGTCCAAGAGGACTATTCTCACGATGAACATGTTATTTATTATTTGATTCGGAGTCTCACGACTACCGAAGCCAAGTATTTACATGTTGAAAAAATAGCCTTGGCAGTTGTTCAAGCTATCCAACGTTTCTGACACTATATCCTTTTATGCAAGACCATCGTGATTTCTGATTCCAACCCTATGCAACACATTCTTACATGCCAGTTGCTAGGGAGAAAATACTCCAAATGGATTGTGATACTCCAGGAGTTTGACTTAGAATTTGAGCGTGCTAATTCTAAGAAATCCTTGGTGTTTTCCGAATTGATATGTGACCTTCCCTGTTCTAAGACAAAAAATGTAGCAGAGGATTCATTACCCGACGAATCCCTTTTTTTGATCAGTTCTGATGACCTTTGGTATGGAGATATCATTATATATTTCTAGACTCAGAATTTTCGGCCCGATTTGTCTAGTACTAACCGTTGTCGCATATGTTACCAAGCCCGCCACTATATCATCCTCGATGATACTCTTTATCGCCGTGGAGTTGAATCCATTTTTCGACGATGTCTCACTTGTGATGAGGTTGAGAAAGATTTCAATGACTGCCATTCTGGACCATGTGGTGGTCATATGTTTGGGTATGCTACTGCCCAAAATATCATACGAGCTAGGTATTTTTGGCCTTATTTATTCAAATATTGTATTATTGTCGTCCAGAAATGCCATGCTTACCAAACATACAACAAAAAAATAAGATCTCACCCCACTCCCTTACATCCTATAGTTTCCGTTGGACCCTTCGCTAAATGGGGCATTGAGTTCATGACATGTAACCCTCACTCGGTCGGGGGGCATGGGTACATTATTGTAGCCGTAGATTATTTCACGAAGTGGGCCGAGGTGATGCCTACATTCGACAACACGGGAAACACTGCAGCCCTATTCATCTTCAATCACATTATTACATGATTTGGAATCCCACAAGCTATCATTATCGATCATGGTATCCACTTTCAAAACTTTATGATGTTTGATCTTACGGAAAAGTTGGGTCTTCGACATGAAAACTCAACCCCCTACTATTCACAAGCCAACGAACAAGTCCAAGCAATAAACAAAGTAGTTATTACCATTCTTCGATGGATTATCAGAATTCACAAAAAAAGTTGGCACACGACATTGTTCTCAACATTGTGGGCCTATCAGACATCTGTGAAGTCATCCATGGGGTTTACACCCTTCCAATTAGTGTATGGTTTAGAAGTTGTTCTACTGATTGAATGTGAGATTCCATCGTTAAAAATAGCCATCCAAATTCTCCCAAACACCTCTGCTGAGGAGGAACATCTGTTGTATCTTACGCATTTGGATGAAACTTGTCGTGATGCCACCCTAGTTATTGAACCCCAGAAGAAACGCGTAAAATCCCAATACGAAAAACATATCAATCCACGTGTGTTTTCTGAAGGTGATCTAATTCTCCTTTATGAACAAGATCGTGATTTGCTAGGAGTCGTCAAATTTGAGGCTATGTGGCGAGGCCCTTATATTGTTAAAAGCGTGTTGGAGAAGGGAGCATACGAGTTAGTATATTACGATGGAATTCCTTTGAGTGAACCCAGAAATGGGCTTTACTTGAAGAAGTACTACGCTTAGCCTACCTCTGCATAAGAACTTGTATTTTTACTGTATCATACTCTTGCATGTTACTTTAGTGTGTTTCTGCTATTTGACTTTTACCCCTGACTACTTACCTTGCATTGTGTTTGGTCTCCAGGTGTTGGTATTTTCGCTACCTTACATTGGCTTCGCTGATGGTGGTAGCCGTAGTACCCAAAATTTAGCTTCTACTACTTGGGAAATATATGCATGCTCAAACGAACTTGTTTGTCTACAAGGTGTTTGTCTCAGTTGAGAGACCAATAATATCACATAGTATAGCATGGTCATCGAATTATTGAATAGTGCTATTTCACTTGGGAGTCATCGCTTCATTATACGACTTGATACGTAGCTAGTAGTACTACAGTTAAACAATGTCTATACTATCCGAAGCCCTACTCTATTACAGGTATATTTACGAATCCACCTCTTGGAACATCATTTCGATTATATTGAATATCGACACATTCCTAGATGTCTAAATACATTAACTGATGATCTAGCTAATTATGTATTAGAAAGACATTTGAGACATTTGTAATTCCAATCACATTTCACATATTGTACAAAAAGAAGAGTAAACCGGTAAAATCCTCATGTATATATATATATATATATATAATGATATAATGTTTACAAAAAAAGTTTTCATCCGAAGATCAAAATATCAAAATATAGAGTCCATGGCCCCTACAACATGGCATCATGGATGCCTCTCGTGATAGCATACTACTGCTCTCTCTACCCTACGTAGTAACCGACTAAGTGAGCCGAATATGCCTACAGTATGGCATTGATAACTCCTCGGGATCTCCTCGATGGATATATCAGGGATGTCTGCCGTCAAGCCTTCCAGGTTCTATTTTATCACATCATAATCCTCGACATCCCATCCAGCTACTACGTGTGCCTCTCCTCTCATATGAATAGGAGAAGAGCCCGAGGGTCTATGTGGCCCTACATCTGCATGATTGAAATTTTTTTATTAGTCTTTTGATCGGAAAAAAAAATTAAATATTTAAAAAAAAGATCATAAAAACATTGTAAAAAAAAATGTCTTTCTCACCTAGATTTCCCCACTGAGATCCCTCAGGGAGAACTAAATATGGATCACCCCGAATGTCTAGACCGACATCAGCATAATCATCAATCATCAGGATTTGCAGTCCCAACCAATTGAAGAATGCATCATTGTACTTCACAATCCGGCCCTCCACATGCCGTGTCATCAGGTCACACCATCTTTTCATTCGTGGGTCTCTCGGGGCTGGTGTCACCTGCAGGCATAGGTGTGGAACTCTTTCATGCTGCGTAATACACCGTCACACCAATTGAATACTCGAGGCTCCAAGCATTCAATAGCATATTGAAAGTAACTTTGGAGTGCCATGTGTGGAAAAGAACTCCTTGGCATCCATGCAATAGTAAAAAGGATGGTTCTGAGGGTCAAATCTCTCACACCTCGGATTGCTACTTTTCCTTTACGACTTTCGGCATCAGGTTCACAATGCCGATGAATGTACTCACCCATGGGAAAACCACCACCTCGACCACCTATCAGAGTCACGCGTGCCCCACAACGTAACAACCCCGTTAGGAAATAAATATCCTCAATATCCAAAGAGAGGACATGAACACCCACGTGAAACACTTGCTGTTCTGAATCCCACATATGAACCAAATATTCTAGTAATCTCTGTTGGGCTCTCATGCCCTGAACTTTGAAGAATTTTAATAGACCACATTTCCAGAGTGCATTAATAGTCCCCTGATCATTTAAATCCATAAGATCATCTTCTTCGTGCTCACGCTGTCTCCATTCCAACATCTTTGCAAGAAAACACGTGCATGGGAAAAATAGAAGATCTTTAGCACTCTTTTTCAACATTTTTTGGGATTTTTGTTGAGTCAACGTTCACTTTTCATTTCAGTTTTCTGACCGCCGCGATCAAAATTCAAGTACAGTGAATAATTTATGTGAGCATTCCTTAACACACCTACGGAAATAGTTGATTTCCACAGTGCCCGTTATAGGCCACTCGCGGCGGCCCCAACGCAGAACTAGTAGTCCCAAATCATCAAAAAATCTTGATTTTTTACCATCAAAAAACAAAAATTAATCCGTTGAAAAGATAGAAGATGAGATGCTTACCTCTTTTATGCAATCCATTCATTGAATGATCCCCTGTGTCCTTCGCAATCCATTGCCGAAGTTGAGGCAAAAAACAAGGGTTTTTGGTAAGTTTTTGACCAAGTGCAAATAAAATGGTGAAAAAGACTTTTTGCTTCTATTTATTACTTTTTTTATCATTTTTCCTAATATTTTGTTTTATATAGATACATTTTAGTCAAAAACCCATTAAATCTAAAGGTCTTGTAAGTGTTTTGTTCCTTGCAGGAAAAAAATTAGGACCTTGGATAGCGAAGTATAGACATTCTTTTTCGATTTGTTTTGGTTGCATGTACAATTACTTTTTAGGGTTTTTCAGAAAACCCTCGAGCATAGTCTTTGTTTGTTCTCGGGATCGAAAATCAATGAGAACATAACCTAGTATACTTTTGTCTTATTTTCGTACTTGCTATGGTAACACGAAAACAACGAAACCTATGGAGAACTCTTTAAGCTCTTTTCATGCTCCCTAAAAAAGAAAAGATTGTCGAGCGACCTTGTTCTTTTCATGCTCATAAAAGTATTTGAAGAAAACGTTTGATGGGCGATAGTTTATCACTTTTTCTGTCTTGTCAAACTACTTTACGAAAAAGGAACTGGGAGAGTTCTCTTTAAGTGTTTTTCAAACTCTCAAAACATGAAAACCCCCGAGTTTTCTATCTTTGGACTCGTTAAACAAACATCGAAAGTCCCACATGGGACCGAACCACTCCTTCTTAGGGTTCGTTAAATATACTCCAAGGAAATCATCTGAAGGATGATCTTAAATTGACAAGCATATGTTATCCTCCTCAAGCTTGCATAAAAATAAAGAGGTACTCGCAAGAAATGGTGGGGGAAAATTTGGGAAAGGAATGTGTCTCTGTATCTGTATTAATGGTAGTAAGCATTTCTCTTGAACATGACATGCCTCTTTGTCATTTGAATCTAGGTTGGGTAATATGTTTGTCTCTTGTCTTACCTTCTGAAAGTTCACATCTTGGGTCATCTTTGAGTCAATACTTCCAAGATCATTGTCATGTCATTCATATGTTCAGGAGAAGTTCAACTGAAACCTTCTATCAAGTCGATCATATGCAATTGTCTATTTTTACCATGTCGGCCTTCCCTGTGTTGATCCCAAGTCACATATGTATTTTTCTCTACCATGAATCTGTTACTTATTTCATGTCATTGATGGGGGATACATCAAGGCCCTACCATGACAAGTATTTTCCTATCGACTTCATCTCATTATTCAAGAAAAAGACTTAGAAATTATTTAGTACCTTAGAGCCTGCATGCCTCAATGGCAGGTTTCTTCGCTTTCGACAGTGGATCCACATCATTGATCCCTGATCGAGAGATTCTATCAAGTGTTCGACTTCAAATCATTTATTCACACTTATTGGATTGTACTGGAGTACCTTGGGAGTCATTGACATCAATGGTGATTTCCCTCGCACTTGTTAAAAGTTTTCATTAATGACTGGTAATCAAGTGGTTTCTATTCACGTTCGACTTCAACATCTGTAATTACTTGACTACAATCGTACTAATGAATGATGGATTGAAGACACTAGACTTCATCATTTTTTGTTACAGGTTGCAATGGATTATTTGTGATTTTTTTTGACAAATAGATCCACCTTGTATGTCTCGTCGCTATGTTCATACTTGAGTTCTCGATGCATGGATCCACAGTGTATTCCTAGTGGCTATGCAGAATCTTGTTGGCATGGATCCACGTTGTATAATTGGTGGCCATGACCTACATTTATGATTAATCATTTACGGTTTGAACATGGGAATACCTACTTCATACATGGTGTGATATTGTACATATGCTTGATTGTTTGTTGGTTCCTTATTGGTGCGCCCGTAGTTATTGACACATACACACTTATTTTACAAAGTATTTCAGTTGTCTCGAGTTCCAGCCTCATACTTTGGGGGGCATTCTCTTACACATTATTTTGGTCACCCTGATGATGATTACATAAACATGTGTTCAGGTTCCCAATATGATCTTTTTCCTGAGAAAATAAACCTCTTTCCACCCTTGAAAGATGCATTTTTGGAAGGCCGTCGTGGGCTGCTCCCTTTACATAGTGCATAAATCCCTGATTTTTGCATGTTGCACTATAGCCAACTCGTAGGATTTCTGCAGGATTCTATATAGGCAGGTCACGATGATGCTTTAAAAGTAGAAGAGGAAAGAAGTTCTAGTATCTTCTAGAAGTGGAATCTTCTGGAAATATGAGGTGGCATCCGTATGGTTACGATCCTACTGACTTCTCTGATTTGATGGGATCATCCTCATCTCTTTAACCACTTCATCTTCTCTTATATAATTATAGGCTTATCATGGAAAAGGTTAGAGGTACAAGCATAAAGAAGCATAGGGACTGAAGAAAGAATAGGCTGAAGACTGTGTGAAGAATCCTATTTCAAGTGATGCTTGAGGTCTCCATTCATTCATCAAGATTTTGTGAAAAGTCTTCATGCAAATGTCAGAGAAAATGTATGTGTGTGTCAGAACAGAGGGCCATTGAAAGGGAGCTTACGACATCAAGGCAATTTGGTTGTATCTTCTACCTTTCATTAATATAATATAGTGACACATCTCTTTCCCATAAAATGATTGATATTTTATTACATGACTCCTTGATCACATGTTTAGGTTGTCATTGAATTTCACTATTTTTTCTTTCACGTTGGTTGATTTGTATTATTGCAGACATGATCTCATAAAAACATCGGAGTAAGGCAGGATCAACAAAGACATAAGGAAGAGATTCATAAGGTATGTTATTTATTCCTTCTTTGGTAGTTAAAATCAATGATTGAAGCCTAGGGAAAGCATCGTGTTCCATCTTTTTTTTTTCTAGATCTAGGTGGATCTAGAGGGATTAGTTCATGTCCGCATATACTGATTTACCCATTAACACCTCCATGCCCGGTCCTTTCAGCATAAGGGGAAATAAGATAACAAAGAAGCTAACTAAAACTTGTCACAAAAATACTATAATCAAACCTACATTACAATATAACCACAACCCTCGACTGGATCTTCCATTCCCGAGTTGTTGAACACACTGCTCACACTAAGAGGGGGGGGGGGCATGAATTAGTGTGTGGAATTTTATAACTTTTCTTCTTCTTACAAGTTAGCAGTTAAAACATAATTGAACAGATTAAGAAAAAATAGATCATAATCACAATAGACAAGAGATACCAGATGTTTGTGTAAGCTTTTGTATAATTGATATGTATATATATGTGAATATAGTAACATGAATTTTATCAGCACCAACTATTTTGCATCAGCACCAACTAAAGTAAGGAGCACCAACTCCTCGGAGAGCACCAACTCTCAAGAGAGCACCAATTCTCAAGCAAGACCCAACTTGTTGATAGAACGCAGTCTATCCAACTAGAGTTCATATAGTAATTCAACTCTAGTAGCAGTGATCCATTATTGAATCAACTCTATTTCATGATCAAAGGTATACCATAAATGCTCATCACCGCACTTTATCTTCTGTCTGAAAATTCGTGGCTTATTTTATTTATCTTTCCTATGATATCCACACCTTCTTCACTTCTTCTTCTCTCTGATATTCGCGTAGACCTTAGGTCCATTTCCCCTTCATTTTTCTCCGCAGGCCTCTCTTTCTCAGCAAGCCTATCTTTTCCATAAGCTCATCTTCTTCCCCAAGCACTCATCTAGTGAACCAATCATCATTGTATTTATAGTTACTTATGCTCAAAACTTGTTTAAGTTATTGGGCCGACTTGTGCAACAAGTTATAACTAACTTGTTCATTTACAACAACTTTTGGGACCACCAGACATCATCATTTTGGGTCTTCAAATTTAAACCTGACATCCCCTTTTCTTTCATAAATTGATCACAAGATGGATTGATTTCCTTCGTCTCTGTGATAACAAAAATAGGTGATTCCTTCAAACCATGTTCATATGATCATAGGCTTAGAATCACATGCTTATCAATTTAGGCGACGCATTCCATTCTTCCTTTTAAATATATTTACCATATGACCAATGGTGTTAATCATATGTTAGGAGAGACGAGCACTTGAGAACTTATCAATTCAATATTAGATGAGATGGACAATTGTCAGGACTTCGAGACTTCATCCTCTAGGTCTTCGAGACTTCGCAACCTTTCAAATATCCTGAAGTAGATTTTTCCGAACAGATCGGACGGTTCTCATATATCACGAAACTGGATCAATGGTCATATTCGATCCTTACATCGCTTAATCCGATGACCAGGACTTAATAAATAATTGAGATGGATTGCCACCAATTACTTTGGGACTTCGACTATTATTCTTACGCTATCCTTCCACTGTATTTTGATCAATGGTTGCGAGTACACCATACATCACATCAACGGTCGAGATATTCTTCGGGTCTCCGGACTTTGGAGATCTCAAATATCAACCCCTTCTTTCCTTCGTATGTCAATCTTTCGGAGCTGTCAATCCACTGACGCGTGTCCCTTTCGGATCAACGGTCAAGATCTCCTTCGGGTCTCTAAACTTCAGAGATTTAAAATATCAACCCCTTATTTCCTCTGGAGTGATCACCTGCTGAGTAAATCATAAGTGGTGGAGACCGCTTGCTGTCGGTTAATACTTCCACTTTCACTATTGTTACAAGAAACTCCCCCTGTGGACAGGTGAAATTTCTCTTAGATCTAGACCCCTATAACCAAGAAAAAAAGGCGATAACTTTGGTCACTGACATCCCTTTAAACCTAGCTAAAATAATCTATAGAGAAGAGGAAGAAGATGTACCCTTTTACGATGTTTGTCCTTTCCTAGTTCCAAGTTGAGCTCTCATCCACAAGCTCTTCAACAGGTCTTGCAATCCAATCAAAGACAAAGCATGCTTCCTATTCTACTATGATTAGTTTGAAACTAGATCTATCCGTTAAGGAAAAGTTCATGTATGCATACACAATCTTGAAGGAAATAGGCCAAGCACATGTATTAATGAGAACTCAATAGAGATACTTATAGACCTTTGATGCAGATGCCACAGCCTCACCAAGCTCTCCTTGTCCAACCCATTTCTCAAATGATCCACAAACAAAATGACTATGCTTCATTGATTATCTCCCTTATGAGATTATAATTTTGATGTCTTCAATGTCCTCTCCTTCCTTATGAGATCATAAGTTAGGTATCTCTCAATTTATACATGATATTTTTCACCATGAGAAGGCCTCCTTATATAAGCTTGGAGAGGAATAACCACCTTAGATATTCTTGGGGTAGGTTGGGGATATTTCTCAATTAGTTGTGGATCCTCCCTAAGATACAACCTTGACCTTAGATTCGAATCAAACTAACTTCAGAGATAAGGGGGATCTTCCCCTAATTTTCTCAACAACATAACTCTCCCCCATAATGGTGCATAGAGTGCTAGAACGCTCCCCGAAAGGAGGGTAGGGAGCGCTACCCTTGAAAATTGATTTTCAAGTGGTCTTCCTCAAGGAAAAGGCTTTGTACTCTTTGTCAAGTGATTTCTCCTTCTTTAACCAGTCTCTGAGGGTGTCTTCAAGTGTTCCTTGTTATTTCGTTCGAGACACGACATAGGCAAGATGGAAGTATGATGTTTGTGACACTTGCGACCAAAATGTGACATTTGCGACACTTGTAATGATGACAATAGGTCATCGTTGAAGTGAGTAATTTTGAAGTGTAACAGATTGCCCCCCAAAGTGCGAAGTTAGAAGATGAAAACTGACGACTGAGGTACTTTGTATAATTTTTTGAGCAAGGCCATGGACTTAGATTACCTGGTAGAAGTTGCATACAACCATCAGACAAATTTTATGATATGTTTCAAACCCAAGGAAGGCATACCTATGCTTGGGTGATAAAGACTTGTAATGTATGGCCACCATAAAATACACTGTGGATCCATAATTATATTGACAAAAAGGTATAGCCACCAAATATACAATGTGGATCTATACTTCCATGACATGAAATGATCGTAGCCATGAAAAATACAGAGTGGATCCATGAGAAAACAAAACATAGCCACGAACCAATATAAAGTGGATCTATGTGACAATATATGTGTCAATACTCAAGAGAAACTCCATCACAACCTGTGCAAAGTATATATTGGAGTGATCACTCAACCCAGGGTCTTCTTACCGATCCTGATGAAGTGAAAGTCTAACCATGTGAATAGATGTCCTTATGTCGAAAATGGTAGAAACCACTTGATTACCAGTCAATGAGGTAAATTGTTAACAAGTTCGAGGGAAATCGCCGTTGATGTCAATGATTCCCAAGGTACCCTATGCTGTCATAGGGGAAGACCCAAGGTTCAACGCTAAAATAACACACCAAAAAAACCCTAACTACTGACCCTTTCGGAAAAACCTGTGAAGAAGATGAAGTCTCACCCGAGGTAGAGGCAGGGGTAGTTGCAAGACTCCAGTGTTTGCAACCTTAGCTGGGACATAGATCTGTGATTACAAAACCTTAACAAAGGACTTAGCAGTTATAGTTCATCAGTATTTGGCTAGTATCTACTTCTCATATAAAACCCTAATTACAGAGTATCGTAGTTTTCACCCAGATATATCCTATTCAAGCACTAAGAACATTCACATAGGTTAGATATAGCATTCATCCATATTATTAAGAAAAAATCATTTATAGATCTATCTATAATTCATCTATATCAAATAAATTAAGCAAGTAAACACATAAACGCCTCAATACATCACACAAAGCATAACAACATAGGATATACATGATTCACCCCCCTCCTGGGGCTACGTCCACCAACTCTTCTTCTTTATTTCTTTTTGTCAATCTTCTACATGCACAGAGCCATGATATCTTACTCCGTAGAGGACAAGAGATCAACGTACATCACTAGATCCTCCTTCCATTTATTACAACACAAAGCCTTCCACATTCTCTTACAATCACTTACACTTAGCTCTGGAAGTCTCACTTAGTATGCACAGAGCAATTACAATTACCACTTGCACTTAGCAATTAACACTTAGCACTTAGCATCACATACTTGTTCGTGCTTTGATCACATAGATTGAAATTTAGCACTTAGTGAACTGGCCTCTTCTTACATCACCTAGCTTTCTATTTATACATTACAAAGTGGGCCTAAACATGGGTAAACCCATGGGCTGAAATCCTAATACCCGTTACACAAGCCCAAAACCCAAAAATCCCTAAAAACGAGCTAAGATCTCGTGATATCTCCTTCGAATTGCACTGTGTCTTCGAAATCCTATCGAAATCCCAAAACTAGGTCAAACATGACCAAGGATCCTTAAAACTTGGCCAAGGGCCAACATTCCCCCAACACTCACTTGTGACACGTCTCGAGCCACTCTGGTTTGGGTAGATGTGCTTCAAAAGCCTCTATCTTGGATCGAGTTGCTTCAACTTGTTGTTGCACCAGGGCCTCCTGTTTGATTAACTCTTGGATGAATGCTTCATTGACATGTCCCTCTAAACGTTGTTTGACTACAATGACTACTTGTTCCAACTCTGTGCCTTGTCCTTCAATCTCCTCAAACAATTGGAAATCTTCATCCTAGATTATTTGGAGACTTTGAGTCCATGAATTTTCTCTAAATGGAATGGAATTGCTATTGAGTAGTGCACTGTTATTGGGATTGCTTCATCCTTTCAACTGCTGACAGCAGCTTCAACTGCACCTGTACTATTTCTGTTTGTTGCTTTGCCTCTTAGAGCTGTGACTCCAGTACCCTCAGCTCAATATCTTCAATGAGTTTCTCATAATTCTGTGCACTGTGAGCACTTAGTTGTTTTCATTCTAGAGTGAATGCTCTGATTCTCTTGACTTTTCTTTGAGCAGTGGCTTCTCGTTGATCTAGCACGTCCTGTGGGGTACTTGGCATTGTTCGTAGCTTGAGGTCTTCAATTCTCTGTTGAAGTTTTTGGATAACTTCTGCAAGATGATCCACTTGATGTTCCACCGGGTCTTCCTCTTTTTTCTCTAAGCCTATCATAGAGAGAAGAGCTCTACTGACTGTTTCTTTTACTCCCACCTTCTCTGCAAGCAATTTCTCTTTCTCTTGTTGGATCTGCGCTTTCTCTTCTTCAAACTTAGTTTGGAGGGTAGCCTTCTGTTGCTGTGCAAATCGACATTTCTCTATGAATACTTTTTGTAATTTCTTTAGGGCCTATGTGGCCTATTTGGTTTCTTCATGTGCACGATGAAGGCGAGCCTCAGTCGCATCAGCTAGTCGGCAAAGTTGGGCAGGCTCATCTCCCAACTCAGCTGCTTCTGATGGTGGGGGCACAGTGGATACTGCGTGACTGGATTGAAGAGCCTACTATACCCCTATGAGTTCAACCTCAATTCTATCATACATATCCTCCTGCTTGGCTTCATGTTTCTACAATATGTCCTGCGAGGCATCTTCTACAACTGTGATGATAAAGTAGAAGTCATCTACAGTGAGCACAGTTTGCATATTAGTCAAGGTTTCTCTGGATTTCTTTCAGGAAGTGGGTCTCATGGGAGAAACCTTCCTTTTCTTCAAGGGATCAACCTCATCAGTGGGGTCCCTAGGTGGTGTTAATTCACCTTGCTTATGTTGGTATTATTTTCCCTTTGTCTCTTCTACTTCGTCATCACCCCCTCATCCAGGTGATACTAAAGAAATTCCTTCCGGTGCATTGCTCAAGTTTTGGACCTACTCGGTCTTCTTCCTTCTGTTGGGTCCAGAGAGATCCTTTGCTTCATCAGTGGTCTCAGGACTACCGATTAGTTCAGGGTCTGACATTTCTATGGGGTCTGTGGGGATGAGGAGTTCTATAGACCAGTCCTTGGTGATCTCTTCAAGGTCCTCCTCTGTGATCTTGTAGTATGATTGAAGCTCTTCATTGTGCTCATCTGCATGGCCAGTGATATAAATGAAGTGCCGATCTACATGAAACTTCAGGATGGGTTGAAACTGATGCAGGGTGTTCGACGTCATGAGAGGGACAATTTTGATTGCCCTCTTCAGCTACAGGTTGTAGGTATGAAAGACCGCGCTCAACTACCACTGTTTTCCCATATCACTCAAGTACCAAAGCATGGTGAACTTTGCAGTGAGCAACTCGAATGACTCAATGTTTGGGAAGGTTGCACCTTCCGACATTTACCAAGTGGTAAACGCGATGAGGATCAGGATCCAGCTAAAGTGGAAATCATAGCCTTGATCTTGAGCTTCACAACAGTCTAATTCCAACTAGTTGACCAAGTACTTCGCCTAGTTCCTCTAGAATCCTTATAAACATTTCCCAGCTAGGTCAAAAACAATTCATGTGACTTGCGTAGGTCAGTTCTTCCTTACTAGCATCTATGCGATCAGCTGGCAGGCTAGGTGGACTACACCATTCTGGATGGAAGCTACCTTGTAGCCTCACGTTCCCTTTTCTACATCATCGTAAGTGTCCTTAATTCTCTGTTCTAGGGCATGGTCAGAAGCCTTCCCTGGGTAGAAGTCTTGTAGGTCAGGTCCTTGCATGCTCAATCCGATGATCTTGTGGATTAGTGTCAGATCGAATTTGATGCATCTATCTAGCCATATATAGCCTCCATGGTAACATGAGAGCAAAAGCTTAGCACATGCATTAACCTTCTGGTGCCTTCCAAAGTGTGGGATATTCATCACATTCAAGAGAGTGGACTGCACGAGGTTCATAGTCCATGGATGGGGGATTATTTTCGAGTTCTTCCCCTTCATCCTAGTCAGATACTTAGAAGGAGAAAGCATGTTGTAATTATTTCAATCACCTAGGTTGAAGTCGCTGAAATTCAACATTGCGATATTATCTTGCTGCGTTTAGACTGCACGTATCCCCTTCAGGAGGTATGCAGTAACCGTGGTGTAATCAAAATCCCTTGGGACACTGTCATGAATCACTACGTCATCCAGAGGCAGGATGTAGTCAAGTAACATGGTCAGGATTAACTTCATGTTTTCTAGATCATCTCTGTGCTTGGTTGTCTTCTCTGGTGCCAGTCGGGATGGTCCGGATCCATGAGCAGTCTACGGAGAGGCTTTCACTCCTCACATCAATGAATCTTGAACTCCTGTGGACATCACTCTCTCGACCATTAGCTCAATTAAAACTTCCTCGAGTGACTTCTCCACAGCGCTGAGTTCGTCCGACATGCATGCTCTCGATCGAAAAAATCGGGTGGATGGATGAGTGCTCAAAGAAATGGATTTTGTGTCGATCTTATTGAGCATAGCATGGTAGAAATGGGTTCTCTACAATTCTCAAAAGTGTTCTTGGTGAAATAGTCGATGAACTAAGTAGACACGATGTAACAGATCTCTCCAATGGATAAGAAGTTTTCCATCAATGCAATTTTGTCCATTGCGGCGTGGTCCCAATGGTTCGATGGTGAGATTTCTAGTCATAACTGTTGTTCTAACCATTTTGTAAAGTTGGTCTAATGGTTATAATGATTCCGATGGTCATATTTCTTTGCCATGGGGCATTGTTCTGATATCCCGACGAAGTTCCAATTTTGCAAATCTTCCTTCCGCGAAGTTCCCTCTGGGCCCTTCTGTAACTTTTTGATCTTTGTTCTCTTCTTACTGAGTTTTCTATTCTTAGTCTCGGTGATATTTATCTTGGTATTCCTCTTTCCATTCTGATTCTTGTCTTCTTTTGGCATAGAAGCTTCACACTATTGGGATTCTTTCATAGGATTAGAGAGAAACAATTCTTCTCTGTCTGGGGTAGGTGCTCTACTCGTCTGTGAGTCTTCTTGTGTTCTTACAACTTCGTGATCCAAGTTTTTGGTTCTAAGTATCTTTGATATGTTCTCCTGTTCTGCAATCAAGTGGGCTATCCTCCTAGTCATGAAATCTTTTAATTACTATTTTTTTTGTTCTAGGGCCTCCTCTTCTTTTCTTCTGGTTTGATCTTTCTTGATCTAGGTTTTTCCTAATAACATGGTAAATGGAGAGATGTTATCAATGAATCTAACAACCTCAAAATCTTCCTCTGTCGAAGCTCCATGAGAACTCATAGATACTTGGGTGAGTCTTCCACATAGGGTTATCATCTTTCCCCTGAATAGTCCTATTCTTCCCAATGAAGGAATCGTATCAGGATTTCCTAAAGCTTCCGAAGTTCTTTCTGTCATGATATTTACCTATGTTTCCTCATCCAGAACACAGTCTATGTCGAAGTCTCCTATTCTTTCTTCTATAAATTATTTTTCTTTGAAGATCTTTGGTAAGTTGATATCTCTGTGATCATTTAAGGTTTCTTTCATTTGCAGTAGTACAGTCTCTGATTCTATATTGGGTTCTTCCATGGTCTCAGTTTCATGACCTTTCTCAAGGTTTTCTTGTCTCATATTCATTCTTTCAATCTTAGCAATCATTCTAGGGCAATCTAAAACTTCATTGTCCATAGCTTTACAACAAAGACAACTAGGTCTTCTTCTAGGCCATTCTTTAACAAGATGTACCGGTCTTTTGCAACTGTAAAAAAGGGTTAATCCTCTTTTTTTCTTAAATTATCCCCAACCTTTCCTATACTACGCACTAGGATCATAGTAGCTAACTTGAAAAAAATTATTTCTAGGATCCTACATCCATTTGTTAGTCCAAACATTCTTTCTATACATAGGAATAACATATATTTCATTACTTCTATCAGATCTACTCATATCAAACCTTCTCTCTTCTAGTTGTGCCCTAGTTTTCAGACTAGGATAACATTTATCAATCATACCTAGATCCATACTCTTGAAACAAAAATTTCCACTAATCTTACTTTTAACAGAGCACAAAGCTTCAAGATCTACAAACTTTTCACTATTCTTACCTTTATCAGAACACAAATATTTGAGATCTTACCTCTTTTCTTTGGATATGATTTCTCTTCTTAGCACAGATATTTATAGGTCAAGTAGAATACTGCGCACTAAGGCAACGGATCTAGGCACATAGCTTTCTTTCTTTCCTTCAGTTCCTAGAAATCACAGTTTCAGGTTGGATATTGCACACTTCAACAACATATCTACACACAGGGCCTTTCTCTTTTTCTTTACCTCAGTTCCCAACAATCACAGTTTCAGATCTTGGAAATGGAACCATTTTTTGGCATAGGGGTAGACCCAGGTTTCAATGCTACAACAACACACCAACAAAACCCTAACCACCATCCCTTTCGACAACACCTGCGAAGTAGATGAAGTCTCACCCGAGGTAGAGGCAGGGGTGGTTGCAGGACTCCAGTGTCTGAAACCTTATCTAGGACACATATATGTGATTACAACACCTTAACAAATCACTTAGCAGTTATAGTTCATCAGTATTTGGCCAGTATTTACTTCGCAGATAAAACCCTAGTTATAGAGTACCACAATTTTCACCCAAATCTAGCCTATTCAAGCACTAAGCACATTCACATATGTTAGATCTAACATTCATCCATAATATTAAGCACAAATAATTTATAGATCTATCTATCATTCATCTATATCAAATCACTTAAGCAAGTAAACACATAAACGCCTCAATACATCACACAAAGCATAACAACATAGGATATACGTGGTTCACCCCCCTCCTAGGGATACATCCACCAAATCTTCTTCTTTATTTATTTATGTCAATATTCTACATGCACAGATCCATGATATCTTACTCCATAGAGAAAAAGAGATCTGCACACCTCACTAGATCCTCCTTTCCTATATTACAGCCCAAAGCCTTCCACAGTCTCTTACAATCACTTGCACTTAGCTCTAGAAGTCTCACTCAGTATGCACAAAGAAATTACAATTACCACTTGCACTTAGCAATTAACACTTATCACTTATCACTTAGCATCACATACTTGTTCCTCCTTCGATCACATAGATCGAACTTTAGCACTTAGCACACTGGCCTATCCTTACATCACCTAGCTTTCTATTTATACATTACAAAGTGGGCCTAAACATGGGTAAACCCATGGGATGACATCCCCATACCCATTACATGAGCCCAAAACCAAAAAATCCCTAAAAAGGGGTTGAGATCCCATGATCTCTACTTCGACTTGCGCTTTGTCTTCGACAGCCTGTCGAATTCCTAAAACTAGGTCAAACATGACCAAGGATACTTAAAACTTGGCCAAGGGCCAACACCCTAGTACATTCCAGCGAATGTGAATAAATGAGCTGAATTCGAACATCCATGGAATCATCTGATCAGAGGTAAATGATGTAAACCCACTGTCAGAAGCGAGGAGGCTTGCCATTGAGGCATGCAGGTCCTAAGGTACAAACTGGTTTCTAAGTTTGGTTCCTAGATAATGTGTTGAAGTTGACATGAACAGACTCATCGAAGGAGGGACTTGATGTATCCCCCATCAATGAAACGAAACTGACACAAAGATGTAAGTTGGAAGATCAAATGAACATGTATTGACATGGGTATTGAAATAGGATATTTGTCATGGTTGAATGTCGAGGCAGATACTTCCCTTGAACACTAAGGCACAATAGCAGAAACATGACATAGACCAAAACATGAAGATATAGTGGATACTATGACTTTCGCCGGGTGACCCAAAGGAGTAAATAAACTCAGAGGATTGGTTTAGTGTAGAGTTTCAACGAATTAAAATGTATGCAAAGACAAAGTGTCATGTTCAAGGGAGATTGTAAGAGTGACTGGTGATGTTTTCAAAAACTCCTTGGCTTGCTTCCTTCAATTTTTCCCTCATCTAGATAGACGAGTACCTCTTTTTGATTTAATGAGCTCAAGGAGGATAACACATGCTTAATATAACTCACCTTCGGTAAGTTCCTCTTGTTTTGTTTTATGAACTGGAAGAAGTAAGGGTTCAATCCCATATGAGCCCTTCAATGTATATTTTTAACAAGTCCAGAGAAGGTAAACTCGATGATTTTTCATGTTTAGAGATTCTGAAAAGAGATTAAAGATGACTCCAGTGTTTTCCTTTTTCGTAATGCTAGTCTTGTGAGGCCAAAAAAGAGATAAATTATCACTAGAAATATGCCCTTTCAAACCTTTTAATGAGTGTGAAAGGAAGAAATATCACTCGACAATATTTTCATATTTAGAGAGTCTGAAAAGTTCTTAAAAGAGACTCTAGGGGGTTCCTTTTTCGTATAACCTTTACGAGTCCGGAAAAGAGATAAAATTTTACTCGGTTGCATTCTCAAGTTTTTTCGAGCATGAGAAGGAACTAAGACCATGCTTGTTATTGGTTTCATTTTTACACAAGCTTGAAACAAAATTAAACTATGCTTGTAAATTCCCAACATAAATTCCAAAGGTTGGGATACCCATGGATGGTTGGTACTCTGCCTCTAGCTTGAAAAGCTAGTGGCTTAACCCCAGAATGATAATCAAAGGTTGGAGACATTCCCCCCAAGCTTCAATTCATTCATCGACTTTGAGGTTGTCACCAATTTTTGTACTAGATGGAGAAAAAGGATACAGGTGGATGAAATGAAGGTTCAAATACAAGATCTAATGAAAGACTTGACATGGCATCTACGAGATCTGGTGAAAGACTCAACTTGTGAGGATAGGTGATTGTTTCATTTTTTAACGATATTGACATAGGAAATGAACTATGCTCAGGGTTCTGGGTTCAATCCCCAGATTTTTGTTTCATTATTTAACAAGCTTTCCACAGAGAAGTAAACTATGCTCATGACCTCTGTTTCATTTTTTTAACGAGCTTGACAAAATAAAATAACTATTCTCGTAAGCTATGCTTGATCATGGCTTCCAAGAGGACAATTCTCTAGAAGGACACCATGTCAAGGAACAAAAGTTGAACATGGCTTCTAAGAGATCTTCACTGGATGGAAGAAAAACACTTTGGAAGGAACACATGTCAAGGTCTATGATATGGGTAAGGAGATCAAGCTCTAATAGCCCTACCGAAGAGATCACCATGTCAAGTACCGGATCTAAGTCATCGAAAGTTGAATTCATGGGAGACAACGTCACATAATTGACCTGTGGCAGGGGCGATACCATCTCCATATAAGAACCATTTAGGGAGGTCATTGGGTTGGTAATCAAGTTAGGATCAATGCATGACAGTTGATCAATAGCCACAATTATTCCATCATGAGGGAAGGATATCACATGGAAAAAAGTGGACATAATAGATTTCATGACATAGACATAATCTCGCCCAATGAGTAAATCGAAATCCAAGGGGTCCTGGACTACCATAACATCAATGAAAATAGTTTTCCCTCCCAAAGTTACGAGAAACTAAGGAAGGAATCCTAAAGGGTGACTGGTTCTTCTGTTAAAAGAGAACAAATTCTGGGTAACCAACACAAGCTGAGGATAACCCAAAGATTTCCAATCAATAGAGGAAAAAACACTAACGGATGAAACTTCATCTATCAGTGCATGAGGAACGTCTCGACCACAAACCTGTATTTTAATATTGAAAGGAATGTGAGAGGGAAGATGAGGTCCAGTTAGCACACACCAATCAAAGAGGATGGCCTCATTACTTGGAGGGGGTTTCATGGGAGAAGGAGGAATGCCCCCCATCATGTTAGATTTTGTATCAATGAGAAAAACGTGGGTAGAATCAGGTTTACTCTCTAGCGGGAGAGTAGGATCGATTGATAACGACATCAAATCGACCACTTGGGTTTCATTCTCCAAGGGGAGAATGGGGTCGACAGGTGGAAATAGATCGACCGCTTGGGTTTCACTCTCTAACGAGAGAGCGGGATCGACCGAAGATGGGATCAGATCAAGCACTTTGTCAACTATTTCAACTAAGGACGTGACCAGATTGACGACATGATCAACCTGACTGACTGCTGAAGGGACTAGAGCAAGGATGATTTTAGGGGCTAAATTTCGCTCATGGGCTAATTTTCCATGGTTTTTCCCAAAAAAATATTCGCTATTCTAAAAATGATTCTCCCAAATTCTATAATATAAACTTATTTTACCTTAAAAATCACCAAAAATTTATACAAACTATATAAAATCCTTAGAAATTTGAATATTTTTACAATAATATCGCCAAACATGTATAGTTGGCATATGAAGGAGTAGTAATATTCGCCAATGTTTCAACATTTTAAAATAAATTTCCATCCTTAAAATCACCCATGGATCGGAGCAACCACTTTGGCACTCTTCAGAGGAGGAGTGGGATTGACCACGTTGGCACTCTTTAGATGAAGGGTGGGACTGACCAATAACAAGACTGGATTATTCACTTGGGTTTTACTTTTCAAATGAAAAGTGGGGATGATTGATGATGGAACTGGATCAACTACTTTGGTTAGTGTTTCAACCGAGGATGAAACTAGATTGACCACCTGATCTACCAGACTGACCGGGGATGGAACCAGATTGACCATTCCATAAACTAATGATGGGTTGGGGGAAATATTATGATAACCAGTTGGAAGTTGAATATTTTCCAAAAGAGAAGAAGCCTCATCCATACGAGGACAAAGGTGAGGTTAATGATCACCTTTGCATTACATGCAGGGAAATTTGACAGTTGTCTTCTTCTTACCAACCTTAACGTCACTAGTTCACGGGGTGTCACCAACATGTCTAGCAGAGGCCGATGATGTGGAGGACCACATTTATAAGACCTTGGGAAGACCATGTCAATCCATCAGAAAGTGGTCACCCTTACAAAGACTGCAAGGGAATTTGGGTTTCAGATTCTTCGTTTTAATCCTATTGACCTCATCAACACTCCTAGTACGATTAATAGTAGTTGGTTTCTTGGATCCAACATCTTATATGGTTGGAAGCTTGGTCCTTTTTGGGTTCTTCTTTTTCTTCTTTTTCCGTTTCATCTTCTTCTTATCAACCTGGCTACTTGCTTTAGAGCTTTCACTAGACGAAGAAGGATAAAGGGAAGGAGAATTAATGGGTGAAGAAGGTGAAAATTTGACATGAGGTTGATGTGTGGGTGGTGTACTAACATATGAAGTATTAGGTGAAACTAAAGTACTAGGATGATTCGAGATCACTAGAGTGGGGAACAACCAAACCAATAATCCGATGGTGAGTCTCGAAAGACTCAGTGTGGCAATGTATAGAGGACCAATGTTTCCAAAAGAAGGAAAGGTGAAAGGTTCCCCGGGACAAGGGTTCCTCCATTGGTACTCCCAGTATTTGATACCATTAACACTGACTTGACCTAAGGTCCACTAAGTAAAACAAACAACACACACTATGAATCTAAGAAGAAAACAATCAAACAAAACTTCCCACAATGAAACCACTAGTTAGTGATGAAATCCAACATCGCAATATCAATATAGGAAGGGTTTGGGATAGAGCGGGTGGATCAATTACGTTGGCAACCTTCTTAATGAACTTACGCCTTGGTGAAAAATTCCATGCAGTAATTGTGGATTTACCCTCCAAGGAGCCCGAGTGAGTTTGACCGATATCTATTCTAGGTACAGTAAGACTTCCCTTCACCATCACCTTGTGTAAGACCCTGAAGATTATGGCTACTAATGTCACCAACTCGCAGTCAGCCCCTGGGAGGGTACAGTCGACAGTACAGTCTGAACGTATGGGTAGGATAACAAGTTCGAAATCCTTCAAGAGAACTGAGGACAAGTGGACTGGTATAACTCTAGAGGACCCTAAATGGATTCAGAGTTCACAAAGCACCAAGACCAAATGAAGACAATTGAAACTCAAGAATAAACCCCAATATACTATCTAACTACTATGAATAGTTGAACCACAAAAGGATAATCTTTGTAACTCTCTCGAACACAATCTCATGCGTAACCCTTGTGTGAGAGGGGGATCCAAGTAATATTATACGAAAATTGGATTTTCTCTCCCTATCACAAGATGCTAAGTTTGTTTGAAAACTTTGGAAATTTATTCTTTCAACGTATTCCAAAGCCCTACACCTTAAGATAATGTAGGTTTGCTAACAAAAAATGTAAAAATGTCTGATAAATTTTAGTTTAGCGCTTGATTTTAAGGCTATTGTTTACTCAAGAGGAACCTGGAGTGGACTCAATGATGTTTTGACCGACTCTAAACAATGCAAATATATGAGAATGAAAATATTTCACTTCGATGAAAGCTATATTATGAGAAGGAGAAAACTTTTATCATTCCCAAATGCATAATGTCCCACAAATTTTATTAAAAAAACATGCAATTTCACTACTTCAAATGTAAGCTAGTTTCACTGCCCAAAAGTAAGAAAGAAAATATGGTCTTTGTTTTATTCTAATGTATAAATAAAGTAAATACAAATCCTTTGATGCTCTACTACTTTCAATCAGGAGAAAGAATCCTATGTAGATGCAAAAGATATGAAGCAAAAAGACTATAAACAAAGCATGCACTTAAGGAAATGAGATATGAAAGAAAACAAGTAGAAACTTGTTCTGACAAGAACACAATCAAGGATTATACAACCAATCAAGCATTCAAGGAGAAAAATAAAATGCATAGAAGAATCCAAGAAAAGATAGGGAGAAAGAGAAATCACTCAAAACTGTCCTGACAAAACAAGAAGCTAGAAAAGGCAATTTCACATTTTTAAAAAAGGTTTCAAGCTCCAATCAAGAAAATAGGGAGTGATAATCACCAAATATAAACCTAAATAACTTCACAAACCAATCACAAAGTATGGGTAAATACTTCCACAAAACAAGATGAGAAAATCTGAGTAGAAAAGGGCAAAACTCCTCCAAAAAGGAGACCAACGCTCCCTGTCTCAAGGGTACAAAGTGCTTCAGTGCTACATACATAACTATAGGGGAGTGATAGTGATCTGATATTTCCTATATGGGGGTGTTGATCCACCCATAAATTCAAAAAGCAGTAAAAGAAATAAAGAAAACTCACCCAGAATGCATAAAAATTGGTGAAATTGCTAGTGAAGGTAGGAGAAGGCTAATGGAAGATGAAAAAACAGTAAAAGTGATCTGAAAGGTGGGAAACTATAAGTAAATACAATATGAATTTCTTGGGGAAAATGACCTCAAAGATAAAATGGAACAATGGATAGATATTTGAATTTCCTTACAATATCTTTCATTCAATTAGATAAATGAAGAAGCAGTAGATCGACTCCAAATCTCAAAGAAGAAGAATGACTCAAAGTAAGGAAGGAAGATGTCAAAAATCCAAACAAAACGTCATCAATTCTTAGAAATCAAAATGTTGGAGGACAAAACAAAAACACACTGAGATGGTGATAACCTTGAGCAGATGAATCAACAAAAAATTAAACTCAGACATCAACTCCCAAAAGGTTTTTTAGCAAAATAAATAAATAAAAAACAACCAGAGCTCTAGTGTCAAGGGAACTAGAGTGTTGCAGTGATCGGTGGGATATTGCAAGGGAGTGATATCACTCTGTTTGTAGAGGCAGGGGAGCGCTAGTATATCAAAAGAACAAAAACTTGCCCAGAACTAAAAAAACTCAAGAAAATTCAGAAATTCAGTGTGTAAGGGATAAATCCAATATCCAACAACACATATAAGAATCAGAAACACATCATGAATAAGATATAAAAGTGAGCAAAGGATAAAAAAAGGCCAAATAAGGAAACAAAAACTGAAAGTTTCGGTCCCTAGTATAGTCACCAAATTCGGTTATAGGAAAACCCCCTGCGGATATGTGAACTTCCTCTTGGATCTAGACCCCTATAACCAAGACAAAAATGTGTTAACTTTGGTCACTGACATCCCTTTAAACATATCTAAACTAATCTATAGAGAAGAGAAAGAATACATACCTTTTTATGATGTTTGTCCTTTCCTAGTTCCAAGTTGAGCTCTGATCCACAAGCTCTTCAATAGGTCCTGCAATCCAATCAAAGACAAAGCATGCTTCCTATTCTACTACGATTAGTTTGAAACTAAGATCTATCCATTAAAGACAAGTTCATGTAGGCATACACAATATTGAAGGAAATAGGCCAAGCACATGTATTAATGAGAACTCAATAGAGATACTTACATACCTTTGATGCAGATGCAACAGCCTCGCCAAGATCTCCTTGTCCAACCCGTTTCTCAAATGATCCATAAACAAAATGACTATGATTCATTGATTATCTCCCTTATGAGATCATAAGTTTTATGCCTTCAATGTACTCTCCTTCCTTATGACATCATAAGTTAGTTATCTCTCAAATTCTCCATTCTCTTTTTCACCATGAGAAGGCCTCCTTATATAAGCTTGGAGACACCTAACCACCTTAGAGATTCTTGGGGTAGGTTGAGGATATTTCTCCATCAGTTGTGGATCCTCAATAAGATCCAATCTTGACCTTAGATTCGAATCAAACTAACTTCATAGATAAGGGGGATCCTCCTTTGATTTTCTCAAAAACATAACGCTCCCCCAGAATGGTGCACATAGCGCTACAACGCTCCCCCAAAGGAGGGTAGGGATCCCTAGCACTCCCTGATAGTGGGTAGGGGAGCGCTGTCCTTCAAAATTGATTTTCAAGTGGTCTTCCAAGGCAAAGGCTTTGTACTCTTTGTCAAGTGATTTCTCCTTCTTTAACTAGTCTCTGAGGGTGTCTTCAAGTTTTCCTTGTGATTTCATTCAAGACACGACACAGGAAAGATGTCAGTATGATGTTTGCGAAACTTGCGGACAAAATGTGACATTTGTGACACTTGTAATGAAGACAATAGGTCATCATTGAAGTGAGTAATTTTGATTTGTAACAATTATCATTCCACTGTAGTATATCGATGATCGAGAATGATCCCGAAGTGATATTTAGATCAGATGTTTTGTGTCCACTTCAAGACTTCGACATTCGTGACTTTGGGGCTTTGGGAAAGTGATGGTGGTAGAACTCCCAAAGTAAAACTCTTGGAGTGACATAACTTACTTATGTCACTTGATCACGTGTCATGAGCCGAGCTGCTTACACTGTCCTTCCACTATATTAGATCAATGGTTGAGAATGCTCCCAAAGTGATCTTCAGATCAGATGGCTCATGTCCACTTTGGGACTTCGACATTCAGGACTTTGGGACTTTGGTCATTTGCTGGTGGTCAAACTCCCGTAGTGACGTAACTTGCTTATGTCACTTGATGACGTGTCACGAGATGAGTAGCTGACGCGTGTCACTCAGATTTGTGATTTGCACGTACTTGAAATGTTGAATCAACTTGAAAATTGTCATTATCTGATTGCACCATGTGTCCTTGCTGACGTAGTCTTAATGACATGAATCTCCTTATGTGGCACATGTTCTTCTCCTAGATCTAATGGTTGTCCTAAATCCTGAGATGTATCTCAGATCGACGGTTGAGAGAGACTTTGGACCTTTATCCTTTGGGAATTCAGGACTTTTGACATTTCTTGGTGGTGAAACTCCCGAAGCAATTCTCCCGGAGTGACATAAATTTCTTACGTCACTTGTTGTCATGGCACGAGCCAATTTCCTCTTGACGCTTTCCATCATTTGATTATGCCATGTGTATTTACTGACATGGTCTGCTGACATGGTATACCACATGTATTTTTCTATCATGGTCTGTTGATGTGGTTTGCCACATGTCTTTTGCTGTCATGGTCTGCTGACGTGGTCTGCCACATGTCTTTTGTTGTCGTGGTCTGCTGACATGGTCTGCCACATGTCCTTGTAGACGTTTTCTTCCATGTTTCCTTGATGACGTGGTCTACTGAACAACAAAACTAATCCAATGGTCATCGTATATCCTCCATATCCGATGGTCCTTATTCATTTCAGAATTCAAGCTTTGGGTAATTCAACTCTCAAATTGAAAAAACTGACGTGAGATTTTTTTGGAGCTTAACCTCCTCGCATATTTATACTCGAAATAAATGTTGTTCGTCGATCATGATCCTAGATCGATGGCTCGATCTATATGCGATGCCCATGTACACCGAGATTTGTGCCAGAAAATAAAAATTAAATGTTGGGTTTCCATGTCATGACAGGATATCTCTGATCCTTGGCCTTCCATATATTGGAAACGTTCTGAATCAACCCTTTAGTTGCATTTTGAAGGCTATAAATAAGCCAATTTTGAGCTATGGAAAAGGAGAGAGAAATCAACATTGAGAGAAAAGTTACTCTGGAGAAATTATTACTTCATTATTGAGTCTGCATCCCTTTGTCCTTTAAGTCTGAACACAATGTTCAACCCCCAAGTTCTTGTTAAGGTCCTAACCCGCACATAGGTAGATCAATGTATTCGGATGTAATAAAGGTCAATATTAATAAGACCTTTCAATAAAATATAATAAGGCGGATGTAAGAAGACCTAATAGAAGCTTCCGCTTCTAGAAGGATCTT
>ML798903.1:43393-71029 GCA_009831015.1 Picea engelmannii | reverse complement strand
CGAAGAGGCCTGTGAACATTGCTATCTGATTCAAAGTGCTATTTCTGTTGCTATTTCGTATATCATTTATGTGTATTGTGAAGATTATGTTGGATATTTTACTGTTATTCTGTCATTTCTAGCATTTCATTTCTGTTCTGCATGTTTTATATATCTGGTATCTTGCAGTTCTTCCCTTATTGATGGAGAACCTCTTTGTATCCCTTATATGAGCTTGCCTTTGGTGGAGGATTGAAGTGGTGGAGGCCCAGTTGGAAGGAACTCGGTTTCTTCATTCCGAACCGTGATGACATGGAAGTCTGTAATGTTTTCACTTTTGTTGATCATTTATTAATAGAAATACTCCTTTCCCGTCCAATTGATATCTTGCAAATATATGTGTTATGATCCATGGGAATGTTTGTTTTGTATATTGATGGATTACACTATCTAATGTGATAACCTGTTATATCATCACTATATGCTTGCTTTGCTTGTTTGTTGAGAACTTTTTGCAGGTATAAAGATTTAGGTCAAAGTGCTCAACGGTGGACATCATCAAACATTTGGATGAGGTAAGCCTCTTTATTACTTCTCTTGCACATTAGTTTATATATCATATGCTAGAATTGAGTCGATTTCTATAATCATACCTGTCTATTGTGGTTCACCCTAGCCATAGAGAGATTTTCCTTCTAACAGAATTGGCGACCGTACTAGGGATGAATATTCTTTCTTAGGGTTTGAAGTACTTTTCTCCTTATATTGCTCTCGTTTCTATTATGGTTCTTGTCGTATCATTGCTTGACATCCCCTGTTCACTCTGGGTCTAAGTTTTCAACCTTTCTCCCTTGCCTAGCCTTGTTTCAAAGCATATACATGACTTTTTTCTTGACAGTCGCGTATGCATGCAGGCTATCTCATTGCAATCTGTGTATATACACTCTGTTTGCCCAAATAGTAGCGTACACCTTTTTCCTTGCCTGTTTTCTTGGTTTTGCATTTGCTGGGTGGGATTTGATGCTTGCTGAGCCTTCTTAGGTCTCTATAGTTCCTGTTGAGTACCTGTGGGATGACAAGAAACCTACTTTTGGTTGAATTTTTGGGCGAAGTTTTTCTCTTCATCTTTTCATTTTTATTGTCCTTGTACATTGGGCTGGGTGTTTCATTGCTTGATATCCTACTTGAGTTATCTCTCTTTTATATACAATAGGGTTATATATCAAGTTGATTTTCAGTCCATGCATTTTTAGTTTCGATATATTGAAAATACTAAAAGATAGGCATTTTTCATTACTTGCCATCTTTTGTCTTTTGCATTTTTATCATTAGCTTAGTGCATACAGTGAAAGATTTCATTTTTTACTTTTGAATCGCAGAGTTGAATTTTAAAATTGCATCGCTTTTAGAAGCATATCATACATTAAAAGTTAAAGTTAGACTTTGCATTATTTTCATATTTAATTTCTTGCAGATTCAGAACACCATGAGTTTCATCACCATACATTTTTGAGTAATCACGACCATAAAATCAATGCTATAATTTAAAATTTATTAGTAACGATTTTATTTTCTAGGGTGCACAAACTAGCCTAGGATTTAGTGCCTTGGAATAGGATTTTGTGAGTAAAATTATCCAAGGCAATTAAATAAACATATGTGTCTGAGAAAGGGAGTTGAGAAGTCCATTGTATAATTGGTAATATCAGGAGGCTTCGCTCACACCGGAGTTAATCATGAGGTCACACGAAATTAGTTGAAGGGATATCCCCTGGATACTCGCCTAACATTAAACATATTTCTGTGGATTTATTCGTATGTGGGGATCTTGCTAGTGCACATGCCTCCATGAGGAGTGGTTATTTCAAGGTTTCGGGCTTTTCTACCCTGCCCATATGGTGATACAGACTTATGACTGCTCTTTTGTGCATCGTTTATACAGTTCTTTATTAGTTGCTTGACTTAGGTATCTCATAGGTTACTTGCAGGGGTTATTCTTCTATTACCCTGGGTCAGATAGGGGTCAGACAACACACAAACTTTATGGAGGATTACCTCTTAGAGGGGATCTGACTGACTGGTTGTTAAGCCCATGAGGGCCCCTATAACTGATTATGTTACCTTCGATATTTAGTAGGGAGTCTCAGGTCCCTCTTAGATGAGACATATCTTCTTTAGGGAGGGAGGCCACTCAGACACTTTACCCCGTTTACATGCATATTGGCCATTTGAATTTTGGTGTGATCTTTTCTTACTAGTTGGCCTTAGGATATATTTTTATCTTTAGAGTCTTAAGTCATCGTGGAGTCAGACCAACCGCCCCGCCGGTCCCGTCACTTATTAGAGTTACCACCAGATTTCATTTCCTTTCATTCTAAAAGGTGTAGAGTCATTATACATGGTACACACACATCCACCATTTAGACTTGTGATTCTACAAGGATGAGCACAGAACCTGGTCTTCAAAATTCAGGGAGCCCTTCGACTCCCATACCCACTATAGTTAATGGCACACCTTTGACTCCTGCAACCTCTATGGTCGTAGTGCCAGAGGCACTTATCATTACTATGGCCTGACCTATAGTTAATTCTCATGCTACCAAATCGAACCCCTTTGGGTTTCCTGGCCACTCACCGAGCTATAATGTTTATTCCATTGCTATGGCTTCTAGTCCATTTTCTTATGGTATGCCTAACTTCACTTCATAGTTTTTGAACTCTATCCTAGCTACTGGCCCTAATGCTAGTGCTGGACTTGGCGGAAATACACATCCCTACACTCATTTTTCATTTGGCGGATCTCAAATCCCTCAAATGACTCCTAATATGGGAGGTATGCCTACTTTTAACCCTGGGTCCAATCCTCCTACTTCTGGGTGGAATAATCAACCTGGCAGACAAGATTCAACTCAAGTTTCATCTTACAATCCTACCTCCTCAGCACATATTCCAATCAATACGTTTGGCATGAAAAATCCACCTCTATCCTCTAGTTTCCAACTTGGGGGAGGTCATTTTCATGCTTTGGGAAACCCCCAACCTAGATCTAATCCGACTGGGGGGAATTTATATAACCCTCAATAGAACATTCCAACTGGAATGATTCCCAACCAAACTTATATGAATCATCCCGAAGGAGGGCATTATAACGCCAAACAGGGGCATGTTGTTTACCAAAACCATGGATGACCTTCGATTCCACAAGCACAATCTTTCCTGGTAGGATGGGGCCAGATTTCACAACCCCCTCTCCCTTTTCTGGCCAAGCTTAATTTTCCAGATTTGGCTAAGTTAATGAATGACCCTATGAGTCACAATCCTACATGGCCCCTGGTCCCCACCAAACTTCCTTTGGACATCCCAAAGTTCAAGGGTAAGAATGGAGAGGATCCTGGTAATCACGTCACTACCTTTCACCTTTGGTTCTCATCAAACTCCCTTAATGACGAATCTATTCGTTTGAGATTATTTCAACTCACCCTCATCGGAGTTGTTGCAAAATGGTATATTGAGCTACCCAAGGGAGCATATGGGAATTTTAGTCAGTTGTTAATGGTCTTTCTTAACCACTTCCAGTTGCCCATTTGTTATGATGTTGGCTTAGAATTGTTGTCAACTTTATGCCAGGACATCGCCACTCATATCTTAGACCATATCTAGGAGTGGCATAGAAGGAAGAGATTGATTAAGACCCCTATACCCTCGACCTTTATTTTATAATGGTTTCTTAAGTATTTGTATGCTCCTATATTGAAGGATGTTGCTAGTTTTGGGGTTACCACTGAGGAGGAAGTGATCTTTAGGTACCAACAGTTAGATTTTATTATTGCTTAGTCTGGGATGTTATACCATATTCTTCTTGACGCACCACGTTCTACGTATGACCCTAGGAAAAATCCCGGACCTCATGCCAATGGAATTGTAGGTTTCGCCAATGTAAATGCTGTAGACTCGATGAAAAATCAGTTTAAAGAGTTGTCTTTAAGACAGTCTGCAAGAGGACCAGCCTCGTCTGTGTCTTCCAATCCCACTCAATCAATGGATGTACACTCCGTGCAATCATCGACCAACCTGAATGGTAACCAAAAACCAGGAGGAAATAAGAAGAAAGGATGCAATAATCGTAAGGGTGGGAAAAATGGTAATAAACCCATGGAAAATAATAATAATGAGAATATGGGTAATAATCCTGGAGAGGGAAAATGAGAAAAACGTAAGGTGAAGTTTCCTTGTAAGCTTTGCACAGATGATACACTTACCCATTTGTGCCCAAAACTTGCATAAGATGTGAGGCTTTTAGTTCAATCGTTCGTTGTGCTGACGAATCCATTCCCACATAATCAACACTTACCCTCGAGCTCCTCAAATGCTAGAAATGTGGCTGGTGGAAGTCAAAACCAACAGTCACAATATGGCGACTGTTTATGTATCAATATGGTCGATGAGAAAATAGATGTAGCCACTCGATCTCGAGACTATAGTTCTAAAAAAACTAATTCTGGTATAGAATCTCCTCCTCCTTTGGAGACAAATTTACAGATTGAGAAACCAGAGCCACCACCTCGTATTCCGAAAGGAGTACTTAAGCACTCTACCCATAATCCAAATGCTAGAGCCACCCATAACTACTGTATTGTTGAGGACCTAGGCCAAACCCCTTGTGCGATGTTGGCTTTAGAGGTACTCTAGACGTGTCCTTCATAGAGGAATGACTTACTCTTTTCTCTAGGATCTCTAGAACCCAGTGGCTCAAAGGTTATCAAGTTTGACGTCACAGATGTTAAGCCTCGCTTGCCTTACCATGTGGCTTTCCAAATCCATGTGGAGTATGTGATGAAGGCACTGCTACGTGTGTGATGTCCCTGGCTTGTTGGAAAGTCATCGAACATGTTGACTTCTTTTGACGGTCATTCCTTCCGTCCTCTCAGTATTCTCTCCACCTTTTTGGTCCAATTAGGTGGGAAGATGATAGAGGTGGAAGTAGAGGTAGTTGATGCACCTCTTGATTATAACCCGTTACTAGGTCGCAATTGGACTTATGCTATGATCGATGTCGTATCATTCGTCTTCTATATTCCTTTTTTTCCTCATGAGGGGAAGATCATGATGATCGATCAGTTATCCTTTGCGTTCTCTAGTACTAATGCATCTCTTGGACAGTCAATCCCCATGATCGACAATTATCAGCCAACAACTAAGAATATTGGTTTTGGAATGTATTCTTTCCTTATGGGTACTTTCAAATTCTTGGCACCAAACCATCAAGTTTATGCCATGTCTAGTAGGCCCATATCGACTGGGAGGTCCAATCCTTTCCACACATCTTATGTTGATGATTTTTTGACCCTACCTTCACTGACTTTGTCTTGTGAAGGACAGTCACATGCTGGGATGGCCATGCCACTATCAACAACAAAGATTTCATATCAAGCTTATCTCGACTCTTTCGCCGATCCCGATCCTATTTCTTCATCGATGGACGAGGAGGATATCGTTTTTAGGCCAGTGTGGGCCATCACTTTGTCTTGTTCATATGATTTCCTTGACGGGACTTCACTTTTAGATGAATCCATCATCGAAGCCATGAATGGTTCCTACAAACCTTGGGATGATATGCATCACCGCTCCTATTTACTCCCAGATCTTGAAATAATAGAAAAACATAGCTTTTGATCTACTTTGAGTGAGATAGTCGGTCATGCCGTAGTTCCACTTCATATGCATGAAATTTATGTTGAAGGAAACATGGCAAGTATTTATCCTACCGTCCAGATTGACATCTCTCATACCCTTGGCAAGGTTGAAAATGTAAATATCAGTGAAAATTGTTCACCAGAAGAACTCTTGATCTACACCAAGCTCTTCAAGGAATTCTGAGGTATTCTCTTGGTTCTATGAATATATGCCAGGGATTGACCCTTGTATTTTCAAACATGAGATTAAAAGTTACCCAGATGCTAAACCTTTTTGGCAACACCTTATAGCTATAAATCCTCGAAAGGCCCCTGCTATTAAGGCAGAGGTGGAGAAGCTACTTAATGCTGGCTTCATCTACACGGTTCCCTTAACTGAATGGGTATCCAACCCCGTTCTTGTACATAATAAGAAAGGAACCATCCGTGTATGTATGGATTTACATGACCTGAACAAGGTCTGTCTGAAAGACAACTTTCCCACACCTTTCATTGATTAGATTCTTGACGAGTGTGCGGGAAGTGAAGTATTTTATTTTATGGACGGATATTCAGGATATAATAAAATTCAAATCAAACCCAAGGATCAACACAAGATGACATTTATTTGTCCTTGGGGTACCTTTTCATACTGGAAGATGCCTTTCGGCCTTAAAAATGATGGAGCAACCTTTCAGCATGCCATGAATTTTGCTTTTCATGATCTTAAGCACTTAGTTGAAGATTACCTTGATGATATTGCTACTCACTCTCGTAAGAGAGCGGATCAAATTATCCACCTTTGGCTTGTTTTTGAAAGATGTCGTTATTATAGAATCTGGTTGAACCCTCACAAATGCATCTTTTGCATTAAGTCTGGTCCTCTTTTAGGTTTTCTAGTTTCTGAGAATGGGATAATGGTAGATCCACTTAAGGTTGAGGTAATACTTTGGTTGCCTCCCCCATGCATGATTATACAACTTCAAAGTCTACAAGGGAAACATAAATTTATTCATAGGTTTATAGTGAACTATGCCACTATCACTAAAGGTTTCAAGCATCGTTTGAAGAAGGACACCCCTTTTATATGGGATGAGTGAGCCCAGGAGTCCTTCGATGCTTTGAAGAAAGATTTAGTGTCAACACCTCTATTGAAGCCTCCCAATTACAGTAGAGATTACTTGCTTTACATCGTCGCATCCAAAGACATGATTGGTATGGTTTTGGTTTAGGAGGATGATGAGCTCCATGAGCACGTCATCTACTATCTTAGTCAGAGTTTACTCGGTCCTGAACTTAATTATACTCACACGAAAATATAGCTTTGGCTGTCATTCACATAGTCCAACGTATACGTAATTATATATTACTTTGTAAGACTACAGTGGGTGCTGACATCAATCCATTTCAATACGTCCTTACCCGAAGTATCATAGGGGGAAAATACAATAAATGGATTGTCATTTTACAGGATTTTGATCGAGATTTATCTTCTGCAAAATCTAAGAAATCCCTAGTCTTTGGAGATCTAATATCCGATTTTACATGATTAGATGAGGACGTTATCCATGTTGATTCGTTTGCAGATGAACACATTTTCTTGTCTCGTCGTCTCAACCCTGGTATGGAGACATCGTGCTCTATCTTCAGACCTTGAAGTTCCCTCAACATCTCTCATGGGATGACCGACGATGTATAAGGTACCAAGCTAAGAAATATACTATCGTCATTGATACTTTGTATCGCCGAGGAATAGACGATATCTTGCATGATTTTTTAAATCATGGAGAAGATGAGTGTTTTTTGGACGATTTCCATAGTGGGGCTTGTGGTGGTCATCTATCCAGGCTTGCGACAACCCAAAATATTTTACGAGCCGGTTATTTCTGGCCTACTATCTTTAAGGATTTTATTGAAGATGTTAAGAAGTGTCACCCTTGCTAGGTGTTCACTCAGAAAATGTGCTTGCTTTCAACCCCTCTTCATCCAGCCAGTATCGTTGGTCCCTTGACCAAGTGGTGGGTGGACTTCATCGATTGCAACCGAATTTTGGCTAGGGGGCATCAACACATTATTGTGGTCGTCGACTACTTTACTAAGTGGGTCGAGGCCATGCCCACAGTTAAATCCAATGGGAAGACTGCAACCTTCTTCGTGTCAATCAGATTATCGCCCAGTTCAATATCCCAAGTGAGATTTTCACTGACCATGACAGTCACTTTCAGAATGAGATAATGGAAGAACTAGCAGCTAAGATGGGGTTTAAACATGGTCATTCTTATCCTTATTATCCCCAGGAAAATGGGCAAGTAGAGGTCGTCAACAAGTCTCTCAAGACAATTTTTCAAACAACTGTCAGTCAGAGTAAATCTGATTGGCACATCATGCTATATCTTGCACTCTGGGCATACCAAACCTCGGTCAAGATTGCCACCAGATTTTCCCCTTTCCAGTTAGTACATAGTTTGGATTCAATATTACCCATTGAATGTGAAATCCCTTCTCTTAAGTTGGTAGTCATACTCCTACTTGACACTTCCGATCTCGAGCGACACCTTGTATACCTAGAGAGTCTGGATGAGAAGCGTTGAGACTCCTCTATGACTATTGAGGCAAACAAACGATGTGTTAAAGTCGAGTATGATAAGTCTGTCTTTCCTCGGTTATACACTGAGGGTGACTTGGTCCTCTTGTATGATCAAGCCAAAGAAATTCTAGGGGAAGGCAAGTTTAAACCCATGTGGCACGGTCCTTACATCGTGAGACGTGCTATAGAAAAAGGGGCCTATGAGTTAGAATATTATGAAGGGAATAATTTGGCTGAGCCCAAAAATGGGCTCTACTTGAAAAGATACTATGCTTGAGCCCCAGGATTAGGCATAACGCTTTGTATACTAATGTAATTTAGTGTATATATCTATTTTCTTTTTTGTCTTCGATTTTCTTATCAAGTTTTCACTTGGTTAACATATGTCAATGGAGTCATCCGTCTACTTAGGATTTGTAGATGGGGCCATTCGTCACACACGAAACTTGGCTTCCGCTGCTTGGGTAGTTTATTCACCTGAGGGTCTACTGGTGTCTTCAGGAGGCGTATGCCTAAGGCCATCCATGAATAATGTGGCGGAATATAGTGTCGTTATAGAACTTTTACATGATGCTATCTCACATGGAATTCGTTAACTAAAAGTTCGCCTTGATCCATAGTTAGTAGTACATCAGTTGAACGTCTATTACCGCATGCGTGATCCTACCTTACTCTGACGATTCCTACAGGTATGTCTTTTAGAACGACAATTTGATTTTATTACATATTATCATATTCCTAGAAGTTCTAATCATGTATCCGATGCTTATGCTAACTTTGTTTTATATTGGCATTTTTCACATAATTAAAATCAAACAAAACCATCTAATCAATGTAAACATTGTAAAATATAAGTAAAGATGAAGATCCATTTTTATATATTTAAAAAAATATGGTTTTTATAGTATAAAATGGGGCTAACACCCTCAATACACATATAAGCCGGTAATATATATCCCACGACATCTACGCCTGTGGCACTGGATGTGTGTCATGGTAGAAAACCATGATGTTTGCGAGACGCCGAAAGAGTCATACCCATGACCTGGGTACACCAACCACCTGTCATTGCATGGCCTTGGGCATATCCTCTACATGGACCATGGGTATCCCATGAGTTAGACGCGACGGGTTTCCATGCACGTTGTGTAGGACCCTCTCGACCTCTCCTCTCGTCGCTTCATCTCCCCAGTTCCTTTGTCGATGTCGAGGGAAACTCTCTGGCTGTCGTGGACCCATGTCTGTGGCACACAAATGTCTAGTAAATATTTAAGCACCATCCAAAAATATTTTTTTCCTAATTATACAAAAATACAAAAAAATGAAATATGTAATTTTTTTTTGACATACCTATGTCATCGTAGGCAGACCCTGGTGGAACTTTCATGTATGGATCTCCTCTGAAGTTGATCCCCTTGTAGGGATAGTCATCTAAAGAGATGACCTGTCATTGCCACTAGTAGAAAAATTCATTGTTGTAGGGTGTCGACACCCTACCTCCTCCCTGCCACCTCATCACCTCAGTCCATCGTGCCATGGCTAGATTGCGAGGTCCCATGGAAGAATCTCCACTCTAGGTCCCAAACATGGAACTCACTAAAAAATGAAACTACACAAGATGGAGGTAAACCCAAAATTTATTTTACCCCCATGTTTACACTCCGTCAACTGGCTCTTCAGATTGGCCAGTAGTGAGGTACACCAATCGTACACAGTGGGCCTCGCACACTACATTGCATAGAACATGAGCGACCTCGATGCCTGGTGCAACGAGGCCAAACCTGAGATCCTGGTCAGAATTAAGACAATGATATTCAGTCTGAGGTTGTTTATTGCCTAGATAGGGACTTGACTCCCTACCTTAGGAGTCCTTGCTACAAAGTGGGCGTCAATATATTTTTCTATCTTCATCCCGATACCTTCTCCCCGCGACTTGAGGTTCACAACCTCCCCCTGGCATGATAGACCAGTCAACAAGTAAATGTCCTCTACTTCAATTATCAATGGTTTCCCATCGATATTGAAGCTCTCTCTATCAGGGTCCCAATAACCCACCAACGTCTCCAATAACCTCACTTGGGATCTCATTCATTTGAGCGCCCAAAAATTATACAAACCACATCGCTTTCAGGCCATTTGGCCCTCAGATCTCGATCTATAGTAGCATCAACCTCCTCATGCTCTCTCTCTCTCTCCATTCAAGAACCATCCTGTCAAAGACAAATACAATGTTCAGTTAGAACCCTTCATTTTGGTCATTTGCATGCCTGTATGCGGCTTTCTTTGAACACAGTAACGTGTAGGGATCAATACAAACACCCTATAGTTCACACATGAGGATATACCTAGTCGTACACGTGACCTGATCAAAGCCAGCCCATGTACACCAAAATTATACATTGCGCTTTAAATAACTAAAAATTTAAGACCTAATTCAAAAATGTAATCCATTGAAATTGAAGAGGAAGAGATCAAGAATTACCTAATCCAGACAGCTCGTGATTTCATTGATGGATGCTCCCACAATCGTTGTTTGAATCTTGGAGGAATTTTGGTCCAATTTGCACTATTTGGGTAAAAAATCAAAATGGTATAGTAATTTCTGATTTTATTACTATTTATAAATCATTTTTACCCACTTTCTATAGTTTAAACCTTTTTTTTCACCTAATGGACTAATACAAAAGTGGATCGAGTTGTTTTTTGCATTTTTAACCTGGTATTCTTGTAGATTTTAGTACTTTGTCGACCGTTTGTCACCTTGGGTAGGTATGTTCATTACCCATCATATAGGATAGGAATTCGTTCCGCTATGCATTTTTCGCATTATCTTATAACTGTTTCTCGTTATGCCCTAGTGTTACACATTATTTTCATCATCCCTATGTCCATTAATGATGTAAACCTATTTGTAGTCTTCAAAGGGGTCAGTGGCCCGAGTTCCTGAAGAAAGAAGGGAGAATAACTTTTCCTGAGAAAAGAAGTTGCATTTTCCTTTATGAAAACCCTATTAAATATGTTTTTCACATGTTGCACTATGGCTAGGGTGCGAGAATGCCTTATTCTCATAGGCTGCACCATAGATGGGTTGTGAGAGGTTCACAGGTTGCTCTATAGGTAGGGTGCAAGAATGCTCATATGTGGGAAAAATGAGCATCTTCTCGATGCTTATAGAAGGAGAAACTTCCATGGTGAGGTGGCATCTGAATGGTTTGGATCTTACTCGCTGTCATGATTTAGTGGGATCATCCTAACCTCCTCACCTTATCCTCTTCAACTTATAAAAGGAGAGGATCTCTCATGGAGAAGGTTAGCTTTTGATTTTGGAGCTTGAGGTTGTTTTTGGCTTGGGATTGTTAGCTTGGTTAGAGTGGCTTTGAGATTTTCTTTGTCAAGATAGATTGTGAGTAGCTATCAGATCCATGGTCTCAGAATCCTTGGAGGAAGAAGTGTGTGGGGAATGAAGGACAGTTGGAAGGGCCCTTACGACATCAAGGCCATGGTTGTAATCTCTCTTTCACATTTAATATGATACAGTAATATGATTCTTTCCTATAAAGCTTGTTGTGTTTTATTGTATGATTCCTTGATCACATACATAGTTTTATATTGAGTTTATGCTATTACTATCACTTTGGTTGGTTGCATTCTTTTGCAGGATCATCATTGTATGAGTGTTGGAATGGAGCTAGGATGGCGATAGCGAGAGGAAGCGACGTTTAAACGGTATGTCACCTATCCCTGTTTAGTTAGTAAATTCAATATTTAAAACTTAAGGAAAGCGTCATGTTCTGGTGTGTTTTGTTCTAGATCTAGATGGATCTAGGGAGATTAGTTAGTGTCCGTACCTACCAATTTATCCAATAATACCTAGGTATGAACCCATTTGTTATGACATAGAACCTTCCATCTACTATAAAGTCATGTAGTTTTCAAGTGGTAGAGACTTACCAAACATGGGTGCCATAGTTAGATCCCCTATTGCATTTGGTGCCCATGCAAAGATTTTTTCATAAGACCATGAGTCCCTCACAACTCATAATTGACTTTATGCTGAGCCTCATTTCTCACTTGTGACTTTATAACTCGTGGACTCCAAAAATGAGTTTAATTTAAGCTCTTTTCCATCTTGTCTTTAAAAAAGCAAAACTATTTCTGAGTGATTTGTCCCTTTCACACTCTTTAAATCAGATTTGAAAGATCATGAGTCTCAGTTAAGCTCTTTTCCAACTCGTTATCAAAAACTGAAAATATCGTCGAGTGAACTTGTCTTTTTCACACTCGTAAATTGGTTTTGGAGAGACATCTACTTGGCACAAGTTTATCCCTTTTTCACACCAAGTAGACTAAAAGACATAAAAAAGGACATTTTTTGGCATTAAGTTGTGATTGCATCTCATACCCCTACTTGCAGTATTGAGCCTATAGTCGGTTCTCGCTTTACGTTATAAACCATTTGCCTCAACATTTTTTCATCCTCAACCAAGTAGAGCCTTGTTTATATCCTTCGCAACTTGACACCCTATACCTAGGAGGGAACATTCCCCTGAGTGTCCATCTCCTGCATGCACTTCCCTGCATTGAGAATAGGTACGTTCCACTATTGGAACCAATTTTTCTTACTTGCAACACTCGTTTCCTCCTCTGTATCATAACATTTGTTTGTTATGAAAAAATAAAAAAGACGGGCGGGAAGGGATTATTATCTTATATCGGAATAAATTGTGTCACCTTTGAACATAGCACAAAGTGATTTGAGTCCATTCATCATAATTTTGGGTTTAGCATGGCCTTAGGAAGATGATCTCATTACTAAGTCTTCTCTACCAACTAGTTACTCTTCCAGTCCCTACAGGGAACTTCATTGATACCTCCTGCATCTCATGATTTTATCATTGGTCCTATGCTGCTAGGGTCCACCATATGTCTCTTGCTCTTGTTCAAAGGAAGTCTACCAACCTGTGTCGGCCACTCCTCAGAACTCTTGACTTTGGATGTCATCCATACCCTCAGTTTGTCTTAGAATCACATGATACTTTAGTCCTATCATGCACCCTGTCCCTACTTATATCATTGGTAGGTAACCTTGAACCCAACAATCGACATTTCATCATTGGTCATTGACTGGGTGGTTTCCCTTTTGTTCAATGACAAGACATCTATTCAAACATTGGGATTCATGCAGTGTATTGGATTCCATTAGCCTTATTGGTGGTATTCTCACCTTTGTCAACAATTTTTCATCATTGGATTCTATTCAGAGGGTCTTTTTTGTGTACCACTTGCACTTGGGACACACTAAATATGCACAGGGTCGTTCGTTCATGAACTTTTTCTTTTTCCGATTTCCACCAAATCATGAAGCTCCTACTTTGTACCTCGTGCTGACTGATGAGATATGCCTTAATGCTCTCCTTTCAGTGGGTCTGTTTCCATTGAAATCAACCCATTTATTCTGGAAACGAGGCCTAGATTTTATGAGTACCTTGAAGATTGTAGTCATTAGTGGCAGGTTCTCTCACCATTGACAGTTGGGAATACATCAATGTCTCCTGATTGATGGATTCTTCAGGTGTTCGACACCGAATCCTCTATTCACACTTGTAAGAATGTACTCGGTGCGTTGATACCTACTTTTATTATCGGTAGGGTGACTCACATTTGTTAATGCTATACATCAATGACTGGTAATCAAATGATGTCTCCTTGTGTTCGACCTCAACTCCTTTATTCACATGATGTAGAATTGCACCTTTGGCGGATTGTGTAGAAGACTTGAAGACATCACTATGTGGCCACAAATTTCCTGAGTTGTTGCCTCTTTTTCATTTGGACCAGTACCTATATGACTTTAGTGATCATGAGAGATCCGATTGTACTCCATGGTATATAGGTATCTTTAGTTTGGTTTTGAGACTGATTCTACTAGGCCTTGTTCATGACTATGACAACTTTTTGGCATGCAACTGCATTTGTATTTCCTATTCATGGCCACATACACTTGTTTGGTATATTTATCACATGGATCTGCAATGTATTTTGGTAGCCATGTATGCAAAGTCAGTACAAAATGTAATGAGAGAACACGTTCATCCAGTTGGTTCTCTACTACTCCACTTCTGGGTTATTTATAATGTATTTCGACCATTGCAGATTCTCCTCTGAACTCACACATTAGGGGGAATATTTTATTGCAAGATTTGCCTCATCCTATGCAATCTTCTAGAGAGGGACTTATTCCATTCCCCCATGCAGACTTACTTTCCATGATTGATAAATCCATAGAAAAAAAAAATAGTTTTCCACTTGTACACACCTTGAAAGCTATACAACAAGCGTATACATTGGCTTCTCCACTATATCCCACACACATTAGGATTTGTTCCAGAAAATCAAAATTAAATGTCAGGTTTCCATGTCATGATAGGAGATCTCTGATCCTTGGCCTTACATATATTGGAAACATTCCAACTCGGCCCTTTAGTTTCATTATCAAGGTGTTAGCACTAGAAGTCACCTATGGATTTTAGAAAAGGTAAGCCCAATACCCATCAGTTTTATGTCACAAAAATAGAATTAAAGGAGGTCGAATGGGCACAGACTCAAGAAAATATCGCTTTAACTCAAAAATACGAACTAGGAAATGCATGATCAAGTGAGGTCTTGATTTAAATGCAGTGAGTAAGTTTTAATAAAGGGTGAGTAGGGGAAGAACAAGTGAGGAGAGTAGAGATCTGTTATTGACATCAGGTCTTCCAGCAACCTAAGGAAGAAAAGATTCAAGAACAAGATCCTCTTAGACCTAAAACTTCGGGAAGCTGAGAGAACGCTACAACAACACTACAATCAAAGCTCCATTGCAACACAGTCACAACAATTCATGTGAATCCTTCAATCATGAAAATCTCAGTATGATATGAAAAAGAGTGGATAAAGAAGATGACTTAGATTAAACAAGAAGTCTCAAATATTATTACATAACATAGAACCAGAGCTATATCAAAACATTACAATCAAGATCCTAGCTCAACCATCGACACCAAGAAAATATGAGAAATACTCTTTTATACTACAAACAAAACAACAAAAGCCCGATCGAGCCTTTGCATTGAAGGCATTACGTCTGCATGCTCCCTGACAGACTGTGCATGTAATCTCCTTTCAGACATGATCTTCAGTCAGACGCAATCGCGCTTCAGAATGGACCTGCAAAGGAGATGAATTGTTGACAGTCCTTCCCTAGGATTTCTATTTATGGTGGAAACAATGTTCAACCGCCACCACTTGCTTCAATAACGACCTTTCTCGGAATCGGGGAGGCCCAAGTCAAATTTTCACCTGTAGAACTTAGCAGCCTCAACATTCTACCATCAAGATATGAGTCAGATGCTTGCAGGGGATGCCTAATAGTGGACGTGGGCACTGATGAAGTGATTGGCATGCTCAACATGGAAAAGCGGACGAGAGATGGCTAGGTGGACAGTTGTGGATGGGAAGAGGAGACAAAGGATAACGTGGGGGGCACAAAAGCGAGTGTTGCACCCTTTTCGTCACCTTGGTGAGAAAATAAGAGGTGCTTACATGCCCAGTTGGGTTTTGCTGATCATGACAGCTGTAGAGGAAAGAGTTAGAGAAAGAAAAACAAAACTATAAGCAAGAATTAAACTAATAAAAACTAAAATCATAAGCATATGGATAAAGAGATAACAAACACAAAAAGACCAATATCACCAATGTTTTTAGGCTGATCTATTGATGAAATCAAAGCACCAAGAAGAAAGGGGTCTACGAGTCCCTTCTTCCTACAAGGGAAGGCTCTTTGACCCTCACAAACTTGCTCTCCTTACAACAAGAAAAATGAAAATGGTGGTGAAAGAACTCCTTTGCAAATCCACTCAATGGAGAGGTGGATTGCTCAATGAAATGGTGCCAATGTGCTTTTGTCAAGAATTGAGTCCTTAAAACAATATAGGCAGCATAACATTACATGAAATTCCTTGAGAAAATGAGGTGCATTCATGGCTTTTTATAGCATTGCTTTGGGATTTTGTGTAACTGCCTTGTAGTGTGAAAAGAGGCCATTTAGGGCATTATTAGGTCTTTGAACAACCTACCATGTGGATTCAGCTCAGATTTGAGGGTCAAACCGGCTTGGGAGCTGATCCATAAGTGGTTGGGAGGCCGACCACTTCAATAAATGTGTCGTTTAGCAGGTGCGCAGCTTTTTACGCTAACAGTCGCGCATCGTGCGCTTATGCACGCATGATACGTTTCTGTTCCGTGCATGTGCGTGCGCACCCAACTTCTGTAAAGAACTCTTCAATTTTTCACTACTTTGTATAGTTTTTGACCTTTTTTGAATGCTGTAATATTAATTCAGAGCCATGAATGACTTCATTGCTGTTTGACGATGCTGAGTTCTTGTCGCCACATGCGGACGAAATTTCAGTGATAACAGATGCCCCATGATGGACGAGGTTAAGAGCATACGTATAGCCAAAATCCATCAATGTTTCTTCTACTGAGAATGTTTTTGTAAGATAGAGCAATAGTGGGATTGTTCAGAGCAATCCTTTGGAGGAGAAAGGAACCAGTAGGACCCAATCTTCCACAAGGTGTGTAAAAATATACAATTGTGTACAAATGAGGTGGGCATGCCCCATGCTCGTGTGATGTAACTCTGGAAAAAGATGACGGAAGCGTTGGTGTAGACAACTGCAGCGCCCTCGGGGGAGGTTGTGATAAAGGCAAAATACCATTCTGTAAGTGAACATACTCGGAACCATAGGCAGTGATCGCCGTAATAAGTAGCAACGATTATGTGGGCATTGATAGCCCAACCAAGTTCAGAGGTCTTTGGAAAATGAGAGAAATAATTGCAATAGTCGCAAAGTAAGACCCACCATAACATGAGAAAGTGTTGGCATCGAATGTTATAGGGGCCAACGACAACAGGGAGAAATGGTGTTTCACCCTGTGCCATCTGAGATCTCTCATTGAATGGAGAATGAGAATTAAGATACTGTCACCCTTCTAGAAAATTGTGTTGATGTCGACAAAAGGGGAACACGACTCCCAGAAGAAAAGGGCTTCGTGGAATCTACTGAGGTGAGGAAGTGGCAGAGGTACATGGATGAATTCAAGAAGTGGGAAGACTCAAGACTTCCCTGGGTTGGAGGATGTATGAGATAAAGAGTGGCCGCAATCATGTAACAAGGTCAAGTGTCAGGGGGACGACAAGACTTGGTGATAAGTTGTGCCAGAGGCGGGACAAGGTGAACAAATTCAGAGGGTAGAGGTAAGTGACCTGTGAAGTACTCTGAAGATATGGATGATGCCGACAAGGGTAGATGATAAGTAATGCTCCAACCAAGGGTGACATGGGTTGCGTGTGGCCAAAAGGAAGCAAGTCGCCAATGGTGACGACAAAAGAAAATGTAATGAATGGAAATAAAGGCATTTTTACAATAAATAACGAATAATTGGGGAGAAATGTACAAATACAGAAACGGGTGCCCAAGTGTGAGATGGGTGGCCCAAGGAGGGCGTAATGTGTTTGGAATACTGACGAAGGGTGGGGGCCCCATTGGTGAGTTTATGTATGAGGTAGGTGAAATGAAGGTAGTTTCGCAGATGGGCAAACTAAGTGTGGAGGAAATGAAGGGTTCATGATACTGCGGAAGGGCAGGTAAAACATAGAACCATGAAGAGATAATCTGGGAGTCCATGTGGGAAAGCTAGCAAAATGAGGAGAAGAAGTATGTGGTTAATTCGTGACATGATGAAAGACTATCAGGAATCCCATCCCTAAAGGGTAATGAAGAACAACATGAGTGTCAAAAGTGCCAAAAGGTGTTATGAATGGGACAACTCATGTGGGTGAGAATGCTACCGGGTAATAGTACCGAAGGTGAAAATGGAGGCGTGGGTACTGCAGAGCCGGGAATGGGGATCCTAGAGGCCAATATCAGAGGGTGTGACTGGAAATGTAAATGCGATACAGTGGGAAAGACTACATGCCAGTGCTGAGTATATACCTAAAGGGGTGGTGTTGATGAATGATGATCAAGTACCTGCACACATGACAACCAAATACCCAAAGTGAACAATATCTGAAGAGAATCAAAGATATGAGCATGTATTTGATAAATGTGACTATGTGCGGGCGTACCTGACCATGATCTGAAAAAAAGGTGCCCCGGGGGCTCAGGATGAAAAGAGACCCAGGGACTGTTGTGATGTAGGTGACGGGATGCTGATCCCATGGCTGAAGAAGGTTTGAAAAATGGACACCTTGGGCTCCCGGAATGGTGACTAGAAGTTTGGGAAAAGGCCTATATATAGCTGTAGGGCCCACATTGCCACCTCATTTATACCTGCTGCAATAGTGAGTGGACGAGCAGTTTCAGAGGATATTTGGAGATTTGGGTAGGATGAGGCATCCGAGTGATGATCTGCGAGTATTAGGTTAGTGGTCTGATCATCCTGCATAGAAATAGGTTTTCAATTTTTGGGAAGGGTTTGTACGGGGGGCTGTACAGGGGTATTTAGGGGATGTGGGCCCCCCATGCACGGGCGACTCGGTGAGAGGCGCGCATGTGTTCACGCTTGTACACCGATTATACATGCATGTTTGCGTGATAGGGGGAATTTAAGGCGCGCCCGAAGGGAGCGCCTGTGAGTTGAACAGGCGCGCATCAGTGCGCGCTGGTAGGTTTGACAAGCGCGCACCGGTGTGTGTCTGTATGGTGAATAGGCATGCGTAAAGGCGCACCTATGAAGAAAACAGGTGCGCACTGATGTGCATATGTTCAGTGTACAGGTGCGCATATATGCGTGCCTATGTGCACGCCTGTGCGAACAAAACCACGCCTAGGAGGCAAGGTTTGAAGGGTAAAAAACGAGTCTTTTTGATGCTGTTGATGGTTGTATGAGATGATATAGGACTCTGTGTTGTCTGCAGGTGGACCATGGTGACGATGCCAGTGCGGTGGCGAGAGAAAGACTGGGCCCAGTTGCGAGATGCTGTGGCCATTAAGGGGCCTGGCATGCGTGCAACTTTGGCAACCTGTGGATTGCTAAAGTTCTTTGAGTGCATGTTGATACGGGCACAGGAGTATTTATTGCAGTTCCTGATCCAGATGTGGATTCGGGAGCTGCATTGCTTCCTCGTACGAGGAGAGCAGATCCCCTTCACTGTGGTGGAGGATATTTACTTCTTGACTGGCCTCCCCTTTCAGGGAATGCCCCTACCGATAGAGCCGGTGCTTCCTAGGGATACAACCCTTGTCACGATTGGCCAGCGATACTGCTCAAGTCGGGACTTTATGTCTGGGACTGTGGTGAGCATCAGTGCTATAGAATCCCTAGAACATTGCTTTATAGCGGCGATGATTGTTCGTATATATGGGTCACTTGCGACCCAGCGGATTAGTGGTGGCCAGTTGTTGGTGCTGGAGAGAGTGGTAGCCGGCGAGCAGTGCGCGTGGGGACTGATGCTGCATGCACGAATGGTAGCGCAGTTGGATCGTTGTCGGTCCACAGGTGTAGGAGATTTTGCATTTGGTTCGATCCTAGTGGCATGGTTCTTAGAGAGGGTGCCCATGTTGCGCCCGAGGGTTTTACTGGAGATGCCAAGGGCACGAGAGCTGCGATTGAGGCGGTGGTTGACCATTTTGCTTCGTCACGGTGGTGGTGAAGGTGGCCACTTCTTTTTAGTGGAGGCGATCGAGATATGGTGGCTGATGCCGCAGGTTATACTTCGGTACCCCTATGCTGGGGTGGACTTTCGGGGGGACCCGGACATGGTGCTACCTCCAGGGGAGGCTTTTGACCATCGAGGTATGTTTAGTATGTTGGTATGTTTTTTATTTATGTTGTCTTTTGAGATATCAGTCTATATGTATATGATATAGATGCTGATACTATCTTTTGTTGTTTGTTTTTTGCATGTGCAAATGTGGCACCTCGCGGGCGCGAGGTAGAGATGCAGAGAGCATCGGCTCGTCGAGAGCCGGAGAGGCTACCGCATGGAGAGAGACGTCGGCGGGAGGATGCCATGGGGTGACCAGCAGAGCCCGAGAGGGCAGCAAGGAGGTGACGGTTCGATGACCCTGGTGCGGGGCCATCACACGCTCCTCCGACAGTGGCCAGAGTGGATTTTGATGACATACGCCGTCGTTTGGAGACGGTGTTGCAGGATGTGCCTGAGGGCATGTGGACACATATCCAGGACAAGATCTTCCTGGAGAAGTGTGTGGGGGTGTCACCACCATGGCAGGCCATAGTGCGGCGAGCAGCAACGCTTTCTACGATGATGAGTGGACGTCTGCTGTCGGGGCAGGAGGGTCCTGTGGGTGGTCCACCACCGCCTGGGGTAGGTGGTGGTGGGCCACCACCTCCTCCTGAGGGAGAAGCAGGTGATGGTGCGATAGAGGCACCCTGATTGGTGTATGATGTACATCTTTTTTTTTGTTGTATATAGGCTGGTGAGCCCATTTTTTGTACCGAGGTGCTACATTGTCCTGCGGATACATGTATTTTTGTATGTAAACATTCGGATGGCCTGATGGGATTTTATATATATATGAGTATACATATTTTGAGATCCTGATGTTGTCTACATGTGTTTGCTGATGTTTTTTTTATGATGTCTATTCTCTATATATGCTGTGACAGGATTTGTGAGATGTTTATGTATGTGTATCTTGATGTGATATATGCCAATCCAACACCATGTTAGCTATTTGATCTGTTGTTTGATTCAATTGTCTTGGAATATGTGAAAATGTAATGGAATCAAATTGTCAAGATAACAACCTAACTTGCAAGTATTTGCGAAAGAGGCACGGATCGCGTACACGGTACACATTGTTGAGCTGGAGAACGACTAGTTGAGAGTCGAGGAAGACGCTAAGGTGACGAATATGATGACGCTGGGCGTCGGCCAGGAGGCCAATGATCGCAGTGTATTCGGCTTGGTTGTTGGTTTTTGGCCCCAAACATATGCCGCTTGAATGTAGCATTTCATGTGAGGGGGTGTAGAGAGCCCAAGCAGCCGAAGCGAGATTTTTCGTCCAACGGCTAGCGCTGTCGGCATAACCAATGTGGTAGGCTAGTGGAGGAATCATCTGTCAATAGCACAAAGGATAGTTTAGATGAGAGGGGAGGAGAAAAAGATTAAAAACACTAGAAAAGAAATAACCTAAAGTAGAATGACTACTTTTAAGAAAACAAATTCTTGAGATACAACCCATTGACGGGTTCTTTAAGAGAGAGGCCTTCGGGAGAGGCCAGGATATATGCGCCTTTGGTGAGGCAATGTTGGATAATGTAAGGGCCATGCCAAAGGGATTCGAATTTTCCATGGCCAAAGGTATCATGAGCGATATCATAAGCCAGGACAAGGTCGCCTTCGCAGAATGAGCGAAGGTTGACATCGCGATCAAAGGTAGCCTTGGATCATTTTTTAGTTGCCTCGTTGTTCTGTAAGGAAGATCGATGATCTTCATCCAGAGAATCCAAGTTCAGCAAGCGCTACTCCATTGGAGCAGTGTCAGGTAATATCTCAATTGAGGTGCGTAAGGTGGGAATTTCGCACTCGATGGGAAGAGTTGCCTCGACCCCATGGACTAAATGGAATGGTGTGAAACCAGTAGCAGTCTTCACTGCCGTTCGATAAGCCCATCGCGCAGAAAATAACATATGATGCCAATTGGTTTTATGTTTATTAAATGTGCGCTGTAACATGGTCTTGAGGACTTTGTTAACTGCCTCGACCTGTTCGATTGACTGAGGGTAATATGGTGAGGCAAACTTGTGAGAGAAGCCTAACCGAGATGAGAGTTCGACAAAGATCTCATTCTCGAAGTTTTTCCCATGGTCGGAAATGAGTTGGAGTGGTACTCCAAAACGGGATATGATGTGGTTAAAGAAAAAACACGCTGCATGGTCAGCGGTGTTGTTGAAAGTGGGCATAGCTTCGGCCCATTTGGTGAAGTAATAAACGACGACAACAATGTATTTGTGACCATTGCTGGAGGGGGGATTACAAGTCATAAAGTTGATGCCCCATTTGCAAAAAGGGCCAGCTGTAATGACAAAGTGGAGAAGAGCGGGAGGGGCCTGGGCTTTGTTGGCATAGAGCTAACATTGCTCACATCGTTTCACGACATGAATGCAATCATGAAACAGGGTAGGCCAAAAGTAACCGGCTCGGATAATCTTTTGAGCAGTGGATATACCCGAAAGATGGCCCCCACATGCGCCAATGTGGCAGTTGTTTAAGAATCTGTTGGCCTCGTCAATAGTCAGGCAACGACGAAGAATGGTGTCGACGCCCCGCTGGTATAGGATGTCTCCGATGAGGAGATAGCGGGGCCTGATGGCGAATACATCGGTGATCATCTCATGAAAGGTGGTTACCGAAATTTTGAGTTCGTAGGTAGACGAGAAGGTCGCCATACCAAGGATCATCCGAAGTGATATAAAAGAGATGTTCGTCGGGAAAGTCGGTATTGACGGGGGCACTGGTTGTGTCAGAGGGGAGGTCCGTGACAAGTTCGGCGAGAACGAGGGCCTTCTTACTCTTAGGTGTTGAGAACTCGAGGTCGTACTCCTGAAGGATAACGATCCATTGAGTGAATTTGCTGTTAACTTGGCGACGACTGAGTAAGTACTACATAGGGTTGGAATCTGTGACAACCTTGGTGGTGCGAAGAAAAATGTAATGGTGCAATTTCTGGACTGCAAGGACAACTGTAAGAGCAAGTTTCTCTTCGTGTTTATACTTCAAGGGTGGTCCTGAGAGGTTCTTACTAACGTAGTAAATGATCTGTTCATGATTTTCATCTCCGAGCTGGACGAGGACGCTGGCTACTGATATAGCTGATGCTGATATGTAGAGGATGTAGTCGCGATTATAGTCAGGTGCACTAATTAAAGGTGCATTTGAAAGTGTTGTTTTAAGATCGTCAAATGACTTTTGGGCATAGTTGTCCCAGTGAAAAGGGATGTCGTAACGTAGTAAGCGGAGGAAACCATGTGCGCATATGGTGTAATAAAAAACAAAGCGTCTAAGAAAGTTAGCTTTGCCCTATAGACTCTGAAGTTGTCGTAAATTCCGGGGAGGTGGAATTTCGGTGATAGCTTTGACTTTGAGGGGGTCCACGGTAATACCTCTTTGGGAAACAATAAAACCGAGGAGGCACCCCACGGTGACGCAGAACACGCACTTGAAAGGATTCAAGCAGATGTTGTACTGGCGACACCATTGAAAGATGATTCGTAAACCATCGAGATGCTGGGTGCATTTCTTGGATCGAGCTGTGAGGTCGTCCAAGTAGGCGAGGATGATTTCAGCCAGATCATGAAAGATGTATGTCATCGCCCACTGGAAAGTTGCTCCAGCGTTTTTTAAGCCGAAAGGCATGACACGATATGCAAAAGTACCCCACGGGGTAATGAATGCAGTTTTATACTGATCGGCTGGGTGGATTTGAATTTGGCTATAGCCAGAGAATCTGTCCATAAAGGAGAGAGCCTCGTGGCCGGCGCAGTCGTCAATAATTTGATCGATGAAAGGTGTTGGAAAGTTGTCTTTGGGACATGCGTTATTGAGATCGCGAAAGTCTGTGAAAATGCGAATAGTGACCTATTTTTTGTCAACGGGTACAGGGTTAGAAACCCAGGAAGTATAAGCGATGGGGTAAATAAACCCGACAGTGCATAGTTTGTCAATTTCGGCTTTGATAGTCGCAGCTTTGGATGGGTGTAGCGGTCGCTGTTTCTGGTGAACTGGTGTGATGTCAGGCCAGGTGTCAATGCGATGCTCGACAATAGAGGGATCAAGGTCAGGCATTTCCGTGTATGACCAGGAGAAAATATCCCTATATTCCTGGAAGAGGTTTGTATATGCGGCGATTTCCTGAGGAGTGCAAGCAGCTCCAATGATGATTTCTTCGACGATGCCATTTTTAATGGAAATGTTGATTTTGATGGTGGGGGAAATGTTGGCCATATTACCTTCTTCAAAAGCATTGGGGGCAGGAATGGGATTGTTGAACCAATCTATAGGCCCTGATGGGATAAAATCTTTGGTTTCGACCGCGTAAATGGGGTTTTGGTTAGGAGGCATGAGGGCTTCCTGTGGAAAGAAGAGGGCACGGTGATGTAGTGCATCCCAGGGAGAGTCCGGGCGATGTAGCTCTTCCAGTATTTCCTCGTCACATTGGAAATGACAGGAATATAAGGGATCGTGAGGAGTGATCTCGGTGATAGTGTGGTTGTCGCCTGATGGAGAAGCAGAGGGAACAATGCTAGGAGATGGTGAGGGTTCACTCGACATAAACCATATATTGAAGTACTGAGGGGTACCCGTGGTGGTTGGGTGGAGAGTGTCCATAGGGGAATGAGCAAGAGAGTTGGGGGGGTTGTGGGGTAAATCCTCATAAACGTCATTTAAGAACCATGGAGGCGTTGGGAGTGCCTTGGGCTCGGGAGAAATGACATGAAGATCCTCTAGTGACGAGGTAATGTCAATTATCGCCTCAGCGGGTTGGTGAAGCAGGGCCAATTGATGTTGCCTGTATTCAAGGATCATAGGACACTGGTATGTAAAATGAGCTAATGAATCACAGAGAGAGCAAGGGAATCTCATACGTTCATTGACTGAACTGGTGACATAGTGAATGTCAGTGATATTTGAAGAGGATGTAGCAGGGCATGGGTTGTTCTGGAAATTCTAGTGTACAACCGCTAATGTCTTCCGAAAGCGCGACAGTGCTGGGCAATGATGGGTGTAATGGCCATACTCTGAACATATAGCACAAGCATATTTGGTCCTCAACCCTTTACTACTGGAAGGGTTGGTGGTATTGGTGGGACTAGCAGTAGTGACGGTTGTTGTGGGAGTTTTATTGGGGGGGATCAAATTCCGTAATTCAGGTAGTGATGGACAATTGTTAGTTTGGTGGCCCTCTTTCTCACATAGTGCGCAAGGTGGTGGGATGCGTGGAGGAAGTGGAGCAGTGGGCTCCTTATTCTTCCTCCTTCCCCCAACTGTAGTAGGGGGTTTAGTGAGTATGGGGGTAGTGGGGGTAAGGACAGGAATTGTCATGGGGATTCCTTCCTGTGGGGGAAGGGATGGTCGAGGGACCATCTCTGGTGGGTGTAAGTACCAAATTGGGATTGCTAACACCATATTGGGTAGTGTGAGTGTGGCGGCTACCTCAAAATCTTCTATACCTGGTGGAGGGTAAAAGAAGGTAATTTGAGTGAGGGGTTGGGGAATTGTCTCCCAAACGGGACTATGCCCCTAAGGGGATGTGGATTCGTGGACTGTTGGGGTCGATGAGTGCGCAGGAGGCTCCGGCGGGAGTGGTTCTGCGACTATTGGGACGTTAGGAATGACTAAAGCCTCCTGAGGAGGAATAGCATCCTCTGTGTGAGTTCCGTTAGATGAGATGACGCATACTTGATTAGTAGGATGAAGGAGTGGTGGTGCTCCATGGTACGTCCCTAACAAGGATGGATCTTTGAAAATCCCAGGACCCATCTCTATGAGTGGATATGCATCTTGGTTGGTGTGGATGAGAGGAAGAATGTTATCGAGGTTGGCATATGGGTTAGGCTCATAATGTGAGACTTGGTTGATGGTCACGATCTTCCCATTGTGAGGGAACATCATTGTCCGAAAGATGGAAGATGCCACTGCCTTCATAGCGTACATGTAGCTACGACCGAATAGGATATTATAGTCGAGCGGGGCGTTGATAACTTCGATGTTGATGAGAGTAGTCTTGCCCCCGAGTTCAACAGGGACGTTTTGGAAGAGCCCTTCGGGAGAGGATGGTCGTCTGTCATAAGCTCGTAATGTGATGGCAGAGGGTATGAGTTCCGGGGAACCAAGTTTTTTCCATACTGTTTTGGACATGATGCACGTAGATGCACCTTCATCGATGATACACCGATGAACTGTGATGTTCTTTATTTTCACTGGTATTTGAAAAGCGATCAAGGCGGGAAGACGAGGTTCTCCGCTGTCAAGATCAAAGGTGATGAGTCGAGTATCTGTAGGGTCAACTGCCCCCAAGGTGGAAAGTAATGATTTCCGCTGAGTGGGACAAGTCTGGAGGACTTCCAAGATGGACATGGCAGCCGGGGATTGTGCTAAGTCATCTACCAAACTATAGTTGTGAGCTGCTCTAGCCTGTGGGTTGTGGACATTCCTGCACAAGGGGATGCGAGGGATGCGTAGTGGTGGTTCAACAGAAGGGCGAGGGATCACCAACGGGGGTCCCACCGGTGTAGGATTCATCTCTGAAGTGATGGGAGGAGACTCAGTGGGTGCATGATACTGACGATTACAGGTTTGCAGAAGGATTTCTTCCTCACTGGTGAGGAGAATTGTTCACTCTGCTGGATTGTTGGGGTTGTGGTATTGGCCCACCTGAGGTGGGGGGTGATGTGTATCCTGTTGGGTGTTTATCACACCTTGATGTGGAATAGGATTTTTCAACACGGCGGGAGGGGTTTGTTGCACGTATTGTTGTGGTGCTTGCTGAGGGGCAGGTTGTGCAGGAGAATGGGGAAGAGCACCCCAGTCTTTCAACCATTTGAAATCAGCGATCTAGGGGCAATGATGAGTATAATGGTTGAACTCACCACAAATGGCACAAGGGAAGATGGTTTTAACATTATTTTTCCCTTGGCGTTTGTTATTATTTCCCCCTTGGGGGTTTTGGTTCCCTTGGTTCTGGTTGCCCCCAGTTGGTTGGTGATGTGGGGGTTGATTCCTGCCTTGACCTGGGTTGTTGTTACTCATGTTCCGTCCTTTCTTCTTGGCATTGTTTGATGGATGAGTTGGATTGGTTGTGTTCAATTGTTCAAAATTTTGGTATTGTTGAGCAGCAGAAGGTTGAACAAAATTTACCCTTGCATGTGGATGTGGGAGAGCCACGGGTTGTGGAGGACCAGGAAACGGGAAGTATGGATTTTGTGGTGGTACCGATCCATAAGGTACATAGGAAGGTGTAGTTCTTTCACTAGTACTATAAGCTGATGTTGAGGGAGTACCACTGTTTGTGGGAATTGGTGGATGTATGGGAGGTGCCGGTGGTGGTCCACTGATGGGTGGAGGTATAGCAACAGGGTATGGCTGTTGATAAGGGGGTGGGGGGTAGTAAGAAGTGGCCCCATATGCCGGTGGGTATTTAGGTGTTCCATACATCGGTGGTGGCTGGGGTTGTGGACCATGGTGTGTGGTGGCACCTATTAGTCCGTCTGCTGAGTGAGACATCCCAGGTTTGTCTTGGCCAAATGGCACAGGTTTTGGAAGATCAGGAAGTACTGTGTATAAGTACCCTGACTGTGCATAAATGAGGTCATATTGTTGGGCCT